>CAKNWW010348328.1:0-11203 GCA_932074435.1 Andricus kollari | reverse complement strand
TTCTATCCATCTCTGCTTCCATGTGGCTGAATCTCTCTCACTGTGCTCTCTCTCTCTCTCTCTCTCTCTCAGCTTCTTTCTGGTCCCTTGTTTCACTTTCTTTGAGAATTTTGTTGTTAATTCTCTCCTCCATATTTCTCATTAATTCTGCAATAGCGTATATAGTTATTGCAGAGCTTTGAGTTCCTTCCTGTGTCTGATTCGAAGTTTCTATAATTTCTTCTTCTACTCCTTCCATGCTATCATTTGCTGATTTCCTCAGCCTAGGACCAACCATTTGAAATTTCTTCTTTTTCAACCAGATAAGATGATCTTCTTTCTTCTTTGTATTCTTTTCTGAACGTCTTCTTTTTTTCTTCTAATAAAAATGTATCCAACTTTAACATGCCCTGAGGCACAGTTTTAACACAGTGAGATACAATTTTAACTTTTTATAAGTACATATCCTATTATCTTTCTATCTCTTTCTCCTCCTTATGGAAATAAAAACATATATTTCAAGCTATTCTATTTAGTCTTTCTAAATTGGTGATCTTTACACCACTATATTTAATTTCGAACACAAAATAAGTATATATGAACGCAAGGGTTCTATGTCTAATATATGTGATTATTTTTGTATATTTTCTTAATAATTTTTCTACCTCTTATCTTTTCAAAGAATATCCTAGTAGGAACGCTATTTTCTAATTCTGCCTATGTCTTTGTTTTATCGAATAATCGAATATTTCTGTGTAAAATCTTTGTCTTTATTCTATATCGCTGTGCACAACCTAAATCATCAACTCATAGAGTTATCCAGAAGAAGAATTTATAAATGTTGGCAGACTCGGGGTCGAGAATAAATTCTCTATCCTGTTTTCTTTGTAATTTTTAAACACACTTAATTATTATAAGTCAGAAAGAATGTTTGACTTAGAAAATTTAGAGGTAAAACTCAAATCCTCGAGCGTGAACTCACAGGGTGCCCTTACTACCCTCGTACTCGGCTTCGAGAATAAGTTCTCTAGCCTGTTCGCCTAGATAGTAAGGAAGAGTGATCGAGACCCGGCTGCCAGAGTAGACTCCTTGGCTGGTCTGCTCGCCTGGTAATATTTCTACAGGGGCCCTAATATGTACAGATTACAGGGTCTAATAATGAAAATGATTTTTTTTTAAATTGAAGAAATAAAATTAATTTGGTACTTTCATTTAAAAATTGCATGAGACAAAAAAAAAGAATAATCGTGTACTTAAACTTATATATATATTATATTATATTGCATCATATATTTACCAATAGAATAGAAGAAAACTGAAAATGAGAAGAATAGGGTACCGCCGGTGATCCTCACATTTTCTTATAGTAGGTTACACCAGATGACAGTAGATGACAGTAGATGATGCTGATTTACGGAGAAAAGGAATTTTCTACCCTTTTCTTCCCTTTTTGACCTCCTGCCCTACCCGCCCAAACAAAATATCCGGGTTCTATATGGGTGGACGCTTGTTACTATCTCACTTGACCTTCTAAATTTAGGCCTCGAGAAAAACGGTTCTTCATTTAACAATAAACTTTTTAAGAGATTTTCTATTATTTCCTTGTTTACCTGCATGAAAGAACAACTAGCGGCATTTGAAAAATTATACCAACAGACGCCTACAGTTTAAACGAAGATTCCATAAAAACAGACATTTATTGATCCAACGTTATCTTCGCAAAGGATTGAATTATTCTTCACAATTGTATGATCGATTCATGTAAGAACGCTTCTCGTTTTTTTTTTAAATAAATAATAGTTATTATTACTGAGAGGCGTGTGATTTCTTTCATGATCCATCGCGACCACAGAGAAAACGGCAGCAAAGATAATACAAAATAACAGAAGAAATGAACTCGATCAGACAACTCAAAATGCTGCCTTAAAATAATAAAAGAGATGTATTTTCAACTGAGAAGGTTTATTTTCTACGGAACAAGACATTAATTATCAGGGTGGATCGAAAATAAATACTTTTGGAATCCGAAATCGCTAAAAAGCGGAAAATTAGCGTATTGGGGTCCTAACAAATTATAATTAATTTGGAGTCTATCGACATGCAGCTTTTTTTTATCATTGTGTCAAAGGTCCAAGTAATAAAAACATGTGGAATTTAGTTAAGAAGTGTCTACGTTTCGGAATCAGGGTCCCTTTTCAAGCAAAAAGTAAATAATAGTGATTGTAAAAAAAAAAACTACATCAAAAACATGTACAAGTCTAAGTACAAAAATGTCAATAAATAAATCATCACGATGGTCGTTAAATATATAACATGTAAACAAAAAATAAAATTTTTCAAATAAAATTATTACCTGAACATCATATGAAAAATTGGCGATTGAAATACAAAATATACTTTTGTATAAAAGTTTAAATATTACCTCCTCCATCAGAAACAATGTGATTCGTACTCCAAAAGAAAATTGTTGTTAAACAATAAACTGTAGATAGTTAGAAATTTTGTATACCAATGTTAATAAAAGAGACACTGATAGGACCATTAAATTATCTTTTCTACAATTTAGAAAACAAAACATATAACTGTTCCGACAAACTTTAATTAAAAATGTCTACCCACTTAAATTAATCAATAGATTAATTAAAATTAGAACTGACAACATTTATAAATCAGGTAAAAAAATTGACTCACCACTTTCCAAAACATTCACTGTTATTCCATATATATCTGGTATTGCGGACAAAATAGCTAATATTTATAAAATATATATATATTAAGGTCATTTTTATACCTACTAAATCTTACTTTAGGATAAATTAGATATTTTTCATAAAAGAGATACTGTATACTGTTTTAACTGTTTATACTGTGACTGTTGTTATATTGGACACACTAGTAGACCATTACACTATATAATTAAAGAACATCAACGTCATAATTTTAACAGAGATAATATCACGGCACTTAAAAGACACAGAATTGAAACAGATCATGACTTTGATTTTCAAAATCCAAAATTATTAGCATCGGAAACAAATTTGTACAAGCGCTCTACTATTGAATCTTTTTACATAATTAAAGAAAGAAAATGTGTTAATTTCAGATATGACAACTCCAAACTACTATATTTCTGTAGTCTATTATGTAAAAACTAACTTTATTTCACGATTTCATTTTTTTTTTAAATAATTTTTTCTATAAACTTCACTAAAATGTGAAACCTTAACTTATGTGAACCTTTTGGTTCACTCCAAAATCACAACAATGTTGCTTCTCATATTAATCTTTGGTAAGTTTTTCGTTTTGCTCAACTTCAAATACAGTTCATTTCGTTACCATAGCCTTAAATTTTTCTTTTCTGCTTTCTCTTTTCTCACATCATTTTTGTTTTTTCTTTATTTTTTACAGTGATATCACTTTCTATTTTAATAACATTGGTATACAAAATTTCTAACTATCTAAAGTTAATTGATTACCAACAATTTTCTTTTAGAGTACGAATCACATTGTTTCTGAAGGAGGAGGTTATATTTAAACTTTTGTACATAATGATATTTTGTATTTCAATCGCCAATTTTTCATATGATGTTCAGGTAATAATTTTATTTTAAAAATATTATTTTTTGTTTACATGTCATATTTTTGAAGACCATCGTGATGATTTATTTATTAACTTTTTTTACTCAGACTTTTGCATGCTTTTCATGTTGTTTTTTACGATAAACTATTATTTACTACAGGCTTGAAAAGGGACCACACTGGGTCCGAGAAGTAGCCACTTTTCAACTAAATTCCACATAATTTTATTACTTGGACCTTTCACACCCAAAACTTATTTACATTCATGCAATACGAGGTCGAACCTGATGAGAAATGTTTTTTTTGTGAAGATTAAGTTCCTACCAAAAAACATAAATTTTCAACAGAATACATGCATTTTTAGCTAAGAAAGGAATTTTAAACGAAACAAAAGTTTACACGAAAAGTCAAGAAAAAGTGGAAATTTCTTGAAAATAGGAGAAAAAGAGATATTCTTCGAGAATAGAAAAATATGAAAGTAATTTTCAAACGTTTTAAGTTATTATTAAACTGTATCGTTGCGGGGATATCTTTCGCAAAAATGACCAAATTTCTTAAAATTTGTCACCAAATGCTACCAAATTAACTCAAAACTATGACGCATATGAAAATTTTAATTTTATATATTTAATTTGATTTGGAAAATTTTCCAGAAAAATGTATAAGAATATTGCGACTAATTTTCTGCATTAATACAAAAGAAAGCTTCCCACAAAAATAATTTAAAAAACACAATTTCCTTTAGTTTTAATTAATAGGCAATCGTGTAAACATTTTATTTAATACTTAAATGTATCTAAAGAAAGGTAAAAATTCGTACATTATATCTAAGTTTATGGTCATCGTTCCTTAGGCTCAAACAAAAGCATTTTTATGTGTCAAGCTGTCAAATTAACATGATAGAAAAAGGCGCCAGAAAAAAAAACTGTTAAACGAGTGGAAACATAGGAGCTTCAATGTGGACAAAATCAATTAAAGAATGAATAGTAGATTATTATAGTTAATTTTATTTTGTTTAAAATCAATAATTACAATAATTAAATTACATTGATAAATTTTGTCTGTCAGAAGTGCACATTTCTAAATTTATAGATAGCATGGAGTAATAGTAAGGAGACCAAACAATGTATCAGCAATTTTGGTCTATTTTTGCGGATATAGTGGAGGCTTTACGTGGAATAACTGCAAGAGCTGCCAGAGGATTTCAATCAGTAGGTTACTCATGATTAAAATTTACATTAAACAGGTCACAAATCAAAACGCTCTCTCGGCTTTCGCAGACATTTTACTCAAAACGAAGCGAAGATGATAGGTAGTTTGTTTTCATATCGCAACATTCCACGATCAGTTTGTATTGTTTCCGGAAGATTCTTTTTTTCTCATGAATTCAGTACAACTTACCCGACACGCCCTATATTTTCGCTGAATCCACGGTCAGCCCCCCCCCCCCCCCCCCACATCACAGGAAAAGACTCTACTGATTCTACACCCCAGCAGCTGCGCCCATCTTTCAAAATATCTGCACTAGTATTCACCTTCACTATTTTTGTAGTACTCAAGAAATTTCGCAGTAAAACCCGTGTATAGTACAGCGGACTTAAGTTCGACCTGGTGCCGGAGCGAATTTGACATGGCTATGCAATTCTTGGACAGTCACTGTTAAAATGACTGGATCTTCTCTCAAAACCCTACATCTTCTAAAGTCAGTATACGGATCCACCGAGGCTCAAACTCTCGTCCTGCCAGCGCTCAAGACTACAGTGCCAGTTCAACTCACCATAATATTTATACTTTAGCCATACATATATCCGCATATGTTCCACTTTTCTTCTTGTATTCTCATTAATCTTAGGAGATTATAAGCTTTATTCTCTAAGCAATGGTCAGCAGTTTCTTATTTTCTTAAGAAACTGCTCATCATTTTTGGAGACATTTCTACTTTCATAGCCAAATGTATACACTAGATTACTTTCACTTGATCTATATCTTAATTCGTACGGTTTGCTAAGAGATGGCGTATTTTAATTATTATTCCATGGTTCCAATATTCCGAGCATGCGTTGGAAAGCTACTGTCATTGTGCATCTGTTTCCATATATGTCATTTATTTGAAGCGTAAACAACAATCTTTATTTTTACACAAATACGTCGAACTTTGTGCCTGAAAACGTGTTTTTGCGGAGAGTTCTCCTTCATTACTGCAATATGGAGGAAACTGCTGCCGAGAGTCATTTTATTTTTGTGGAAGTTTATGGTGAACATGCTCTAGCTGAGCGAACGTGCCAAAAGTGGTTTGCACGATTTAAAAGTGGTGATTTTGGCTTGGAAGCCGAAGAACGTTATGGGCAGCTAAAAAAGTTTGAAGATGAAGAACTGGAAGAATTACTCGATGAAGATTGTTGCCAAACACAAGAAGAGCTCGCAGAATCTTTGAGAATCACTCAAGCAGCCCTTTCAAAACGTTTAAATGCAAACGTTCAAATCTTTTGTTTTCGAGTTAAGAAACTGTTGATCTTCAGTTGTATACATTTTATCTTATCACAACAGATTTTGTCATCGTAGGTGTTACCTTATGTAAACATCTCCGCATTGATATTTTAGGGTGTACCTCCTCTTGAACCTGAAGTCTGGTTTGGATTATTTAATACACTATTGTATACATTTTGATATATGTGATTGTAATAGTACTCGACTAGACCAATGATATTTGGAATTGTTGTTTCTTCTCTTGCGAGACGTTCTAGTTCCCGCTCCTCTACCTCGTTTGCTGCAGCGTTTGCATATATGCATGCTTTCTTGTGTTTACGTAGGATTCCTTGGGTGCTATTTCTTGGTACGTTATTTCTTTGAGCAACTCGATCGCGCGCTTTAACGAGTGAGTAACGACGGAGTGGACCCAATTTCCGAAAATCATCAGCGGACAGGGCTACCCAGTGGCCGTTAGACACTGGGTCAGTTCTGTTAAATACGACAAATTCACCTAGAAGCCGAGCACATGGTGGAAGAATATGATCCTCCCAACGCCATCCAATGATGGCTTGATACCTTACTAATAGAGTCGCATCGCCATGGATCTCGTTTGGCTGGCCATTGCAATATAGGAAATTATGGAAGTTCTGAATGTTACCGAGAAATTTTTTGACAGGTGGCAAGACACCGTAGTATCCAGGAAATAATGCGTCTAATTTCACGGTTGAACTTATTAATTCTGTAAGAAGAAGTAGAACTATGAAGGTGAACTCGTAAATTTAGAATAGATATAGGGGAGAGTACTCTACAGCAGATAATAAATGTTTTTTTTTTTATCTCACGCAATTTTTAAATTAACCCAGTTTGTCACCTTCTTGTCACCTTATTATGCTTGTATGGAAATTGTTCGGTAAGTTTCTGCTTTGCATACGGACACACGCAATCAGAAAAATCTTTGCTTGACCCGATATCATCATATTCTACATCTGTGCACATTAAATATTAAATAGTCTTTAATTGTAAATATTCAAAATTGAAGAATTTTTAAATTACGAATCGTAAAATTCAAAGATTTCATATTTTAAATCTTTAAAATTGAAGCTTTCCAAAAGAACATTCAAAATTAAATTCATGTAGAATGTAAATCTTGAAAATTGAAGAATTTGCAACTATATATCTTCAAAATTCAAGAATTTACTATTGTGCCTCCTAAAAATTGTAGAAATTTAAATATCAAATCTTCAAATTAAAGAGTTTTTAATTTTGAAAATTTACAATTAGTACTTAGGGGAAACCTCCCTACAGTGGATAATGCAGCCTACAGTGGATAATAATTAATTAAAAATACTAATGTATGTGAAATGATTATTTAAATTTTATTAATAGTAAAGACACTATACGTGATAAAAAGTTAAAATTAAAATGAATTATTTTTCTCTTATTTGTGCTCTCAATTAATGATTATCCACTGTAGGTTCCATTATCCACTGTAGGGAGGTTTCCCCTATGCATTATTTAGGAATTATTATTAAAAATTCTGTAATTTTGATGATTTGCATTCAAAATATTTTTAATTTTGAAAATTCTGAATTCAGAACATTACCCTAGATTTCGAAAATATCAACATCTTCAAAATTGAACATTTTTCCATCATAAATCTTCAACATTGTTGGAAAGTTTTTAATCTTGCAATACTAACAAACTGCCTTAACATCTTCCAGATTTTTGTTTCAAATTCTTGAAATCTTTTGAGATGTTTCAACATTTTTAAGTATTCGCTTGAAAATTAATGTCCTAAAACAAAAAATCATAAAAATTTTTGCAGGAACCTTGTCGGAATCTTATCTTGAAAAAATTGTATTTTATTAAAAAAAATTCTAAATATTCTTAGGTTTCAAATTATGTACCAATCTTTTAAAAAAATTTAAACATCTAAATATTATTTGAAATTATCAAAATTTTTACTTTTCTAATTAAAGGAAAAATGTGAATTATTTAAAAATATATCTAGAAGGTGTGAGAAAATGTCGAAAATAATAATAATAATAATTTTCATGCATTTCATAGCTAAGGTTGCTCGAATCACTTTTTAACAGGATGCGTAGTTTTTGTTTTAATCGTAAAAAAATACATTAAAAATAAAAGATAAAATGAAGTTTTAGAAAAACATCTCAAGTTACGAAAACAATAAACAAACAAGAATTGTTCACCCAAAAAAGAGATATACATTTCTTATTAATCATTTTTTTATGAGATGACTTTTTGTCAACTTTTGACCTAGTCGATTATCTTGGAAAATTTCTGGAGAGTTGCAATTTGTTCTGAAATTTTTCACTTTGCTTTCTCTTTTTAGTTATTAACGAAGAATACATAAATAATAGAGCATCACGTTTTCAATAATCTCTTTTTTTTGTCAATATATTTTTCTGCAATAAAATAGATATTTAAAATATTCTTTATATCTTCTATCTAGATTATATTGAATGTAAATTTTGCTTGAAGTAGTTATTGAGAGCCTTTTTGTTGAAATTAATATTAATAATTATCATTATTATAATAATTACGATATCACTGAGTAAAAGCAGAAAAAAAGTTAAAAATTTCAGAAAAACCGCAACTTTCCAACCTTATTCATAAGCAATATCATTCTAAATAATAATAAATTGCTTAGACGATGATTTTTGTTAATTTAAAATAATTTTTACCTCACTCTAATTAAAAAGTGGCCCGACAAAAAAGTTAACATCAGAAATTAAATAATTATTTACCCTGGTCGACAAAATAACATCATACTTTAAAAACTGCAACTTTCTATCCTTAATCTAAGAGAATATTATTATAAAGGATAATAAATTCTTTAAACAAGTCCTTCTGTCAGGTTCAATTGATTATTGCATAATTTAAAAAATTCGAAGAATCTGCGGTTTTCTGAATATATTCTGAAGTAAAAGTGCTAAAAACAATAATATATTGTTTAAAACATTTATGTAAACATCTAAGTGCTAGAGAAAGTATTATTTTAGGCATTGGAAACAATTTGCATTCAAAAAACCGCAAAAATATCATAATTAGCGTCAAAATCTCACGAAACCCGATTTTTTAATTATGAGTGTTTTTGGGATCCTGGAAAAGTGACTTATGGGGGTGACATTTAGGAAACAATTATTTATTTTTATTCTGTAGCTAAATATAAAGAGAAATGTTGAGTTTCAAGTCGATTCACCTAATATTAATGATTCTAAATAAAATTTACGAAAAAGATTTTTTTTTTTATGGGAAATACGTGCTAAACTCCATGCTCTCTAAATTTTCTCGAGTGAAAATGTCGCTCGATCTTTCGAGTGGAGGCTAGTTTCACTCCGTTCGAGTGAATTATTTGCTCAATTTCACTCGAGCAGAGTGAATGCGTTCGCTCGAAGGCAACGAGTGGAAGGTTTCGCTCGAAATTTTCGAGTGAGTGACTATACCTGGTGTTTTCGCTCGAAGAACGAGCGAAGTCATCAGTCAGCGTAAAGCAGAAGCTAATGAGAGTGAAAGAGACAAATAGATCTGTCCGTCTCTTTCACTCTCATGAGTTTCTGCTTTAGGCTGGATATTCTGGGCTGGCAGGAATGACAAAGCCATGCCAGTCACGTGTGATCGAATTCTAATTAAAAAATAGAATAATAATATAATAAGGTAAGTGCAAATTGTTATTTAAATGGATGAATGTATTGAAACATTGTATCTCTAAATGCATTAAAAGTATAGCATTTTTTTGCGGTTAATGTTTAGGAAAAGTTGGTTTACGATACACCGCGAATAAAACCTAACTTAATAGTGTTTATTGCAATGGGGTTCCAGTTAACCAAAAACTTGTCACAAACATTTGCTGCAAAAAGGATTGTCTTATTTTTAACGTATTTAGAGACAGAATTTTTAAATGCATTCATCCATATAAATTCCAATTTGCACTTACCATATTATATTATTATTTCATTTTTAAATTAGAACGGAGACAAAGCCTTTTAAAATTTGTACCGAGCGACGAGAGAGAATTAACAATAGTTATATAATAATATCAATCATTTATAATGCCTCTTATTGATATAATTGGGTACTTAAATTGTCGTATGTAATAATATCAATGAAGGGTATTACAAATTATTGACAACATGAATGAGTACGATATTTCAAATTTAAATATCCCGCCCTCATGGCCGCTCGCGATTTTAGTTCCCCCAGTTCTCACATAGGCGCACGTGTCGCTGGACAAGCAGCCATATTGGTCGTGAATAAGTACCTTGTACGTCATAGTCAGCCATTCTACCAGTGCAATGTCCACAAAACGCAAAAGTTAGATTCAAAGTGAACATTAAGTGATACATTTTACAATTTATGGTAAATAGTTTTAGTTAAACTGATTTTGAGTGAATACTAGTGCCATAGAAGAGTGAGAGATAGGATTCCTCGAGGAATATGGGCAATATGGCTTCTTCCTCGACTGCTTTGCCAAGGGTAAGTTTATTAAACTTTATCATAAAGCCTTCTTGCAGTCTACATATAGTTATTATAAATTAAATATTTGTATTGTACGTAGGAAACGCTGAACAGTCCCGAAGAATTGTCCAAGCACTTGGTGGAGGTATGTGGAGTTGCTGAGGATGCTGCAAACATCTTGAAAGGTAAGAATTTATTATTGTGCTTACCCTTCTAAAAAAATTGATTGCCAAACGTAAAAGTGATAAAAAGTGGCAATTAGATAAAATGCAAAGTATCGCCCATCGTAAACAAATAATTTTTTATGGATTATTCATTTCTGGAACGTATGAATTTCGTTCTTTTCAATTCGGCATTGCACTTACATTTTTCTCAGATTTTTGTATTAACATTCAAAGGTCGCTCAAGGCAAATTTGGGACTAAAATGGCCTTGAGCGACCTTTTAATGTTATTGTAAACATCTGGAAAAAATCTTAGTGCAATATTGAATTGCAACGAACACAATTTATACGCTCGAGTAATAAATAATCAATGTATAGCGTCAATTTGATTAGGAAGGAGAATTTTTGCCCTTAAGTACCCGACTTTTTCGCTATTTTCTTAGAGTTGAGGTAACTTTCTGGACAGTCTTCCCATTTTTTCTTAGTTTCTCCTTTTTTTCATGAAATTCCCCTTTTTCCCCCTATTCTCAAAAAA
>CAKNWW010348326.1:8394-25260 GCA_932074435.1 Andricus kollari | reverse complement strand
AAATTTAAAAAAATCCTAATTTAACTAATTTCTTAAGAAAAATGTGCATCGAATATTGTTCGCGAGTGTAATAAAGAAGCCAGTTAATAAATTCTTTAGTTTCAACAAAATTCCTCCATATTTAGCTCACGCAATCTACTAAGGAGTACAAATTTAAACATTCAGTTTTTCAGCTATATGGGGATTCCTTAAAGCAAGAACATGAAATAAATAAGAAGCTTTTTAAGTCTAATTAAGCATCTTATTAAGCTTACCCTCTTATTATTTTCTATATGTGGGTAAGAGATCCAGTAATCTCTGATTCCTAACCATAGAATTATTACTGCACGAAAAAATTTGACTAATTTGTTATTCAGATAAAAGACATAATGTTATATTTTTAAGAATGAAAAGAATTTCATAAGTTCCACTATATTTAGAAGTTGCAAAAAATATTTTTTTATGCTATGAAAATCATGATTCTGAATCTCTAATTTTATGTATTTCAGGTCTCCAATGTCATCATCAAGAATACAACGCTTGTACTTATTTTATATTATCTTTTTATTCTTTTAATATAATTGAGCTATCCCTACTATAGCCATACTATCCCTATACTTCAGGCATACATGAGCTACACTTTACAGATATACATCAGCTATACATCAGCTATGCTTCAGCTATACTTCAGATATACTTCTAAGATATACTTAAGCAATACTCTTACTATACTTCGACTATACGTTGTTATACTTTAGCGATATTTAAGTTATACATCCACTATACATCATACAAATTGACATGAAGTATGGGATCGTCTCATATACCATACTTTTATTATACTATCTGAAAGATCACTCCCATACGATTTCCCAGATGTTTTCCAATAGATCAATCTCATACAAAAATTTTTTACCCGGGTAGAATCAAATGGTTTATTAAACAAATTTGTTACCTTAACAAATTCCGGCTTCAGGGTTTCTTTTGCTCCAAGATCCGTTTCGCGAGTATCCAATTCAAGTCCTATGGCTGCAGCTGCTAGCAAAACACTTCGACATGGAGGACTAGCGTTTGTTGTATATAATATGGGACGCGGCATTTTTCTGAAAATAATTATTAAACTTATTGATTACTGTGTTTTTTTCAATACAAATTTTTTACAAAAATTTGACACTGTTTGTCCAAGTAGAGTTATTTTACTTTTTTTGATTTTCTCAGAAAACTGTTTACCAGTTCGTGTAAAAATGTTAGCGGTAATTATCAGTCACGTGAAATCAAAGTGGTCTAGCTAAGAATAATTTTCATAATAAATTCCAATGAAATGATACAATAAATGGCTCTAGTCTCTAATGAATGGATTTAATTTAGAAGTTACAGAAAAATGTGTCTTTCATTAAAATACAACTAACCTTATTATAAAGACAGATGGTACTATGGTATGCTCTCTAATGGATTACACGTATAGTTAGTGAGAATGAAATAAAAGAATCCTTGAGACACTCCACAATGTTAGCATTCATGAAATTATCTTCATATTGCGTGATAAGCTTAAACCTTGTATCAAATTTATTCTTTGATTAATCTGAACAAAAATGACTTTACAGAAAAATATCGTTTCATAAATTACAGGTTCTAATGAGATGTAAAAACATTTAAAAATTATGTTTTAACGTCGGAGCAAATCGAATAAAGAATTTATTTTTAAAACTACGTTTTTTAAGGGAATATAACAGTCTGATACGTGACCAATTATTACATATTATGATATTGGGCGGCTTTAGAAATAGAAAAATAAATATATTGTGCTAAAATTTTGGTAAATTGTTCAAAATATCTAAGTAGGGCACGCGTCTGTCTGGCCCATTTGAGTTTTCATTTTGTTTAAATAATGCGATTTTATTAATTTTATTTTAGCTGGGGCTCCAAAAAACCCTGCCTTTTCAATTACATTTCAAGTTGAAAATTAATAAAATTGTACTATTTAAACAAAATAAAAACTCAAGTGGGCGCCAATCAGACGGTGTAGTCTGGGGCTGACTATAGACACTATGATAAACATATGATTCTAGAAAAACGTATTCGCAGAAAACTCGCAAGCACCAAGAATGGAACCCTAACAGCCCAAGTTTATAAACCGCGCGCGCTATCACTATATAGACTACCGAATATTACAGTTAATTTCCAACTGCAAAAAGGGATCACACATTTACTCAAAAACTCTATGATTACTCATAGTATTCTTTTTAAGAAGCGTATCTAAAATTAAAATTAAATTAATTTTAATCTATGTGAATATTATTCTGGTAATATTTTGTTGCAAAGAAAAAAATTCAAAATTAATATTTGAAAAATTCCAAGATCTTGATATAAGTGAGAAAAATAATTATTTCGAGAATGTATATTTTTTTATCGTTTTGAATATCCTTTAAATTGTTCTGACATGCGCAGAGAAAGGCTTGATGGTTGACACTTAGCAATTTTTACCTTCTTGAAGATGACAGAATATGTGCAAATTTTGTATTATTTTGTTTAATTCTCTCAAGCCTCAGGTCATTCCTAATCCATCATTTCAACAAACATCGTTTTCAGCGGAAGAGTGCGTCTTTATCTGCCTCAAGTAACGAGCATATCTAATTTTTTAAAACAGACTCCACATACAAAAATGAATAAGAGTAACTTCTTAAAGAATATTATTAAATGTATATACCTAAGTTGCTCGCTACCATAAACAATTTTTCAAACAAATCTATTTTTATTATTCAAAATTAGGTAGAAATTAATTTTAAATTATATTTTTCATACGCAGTCAAATAAATAATATTAATAATGTGATAAAAAATTCTTGAACTTACTCAGTTAATAATAAACTGACAAGATTAGTGAGTTCTAGCGATTACACAGGGCTGCAAAATGAAATCAAAAAGTCCTCCGACCAAACCGAGTGGAATATACGTTTTCAGGTGCGCTGATCAGGATGAAGGTCATTTGAAGGTCAGCTCCCCTTATTCAAGAGATATTATCTTTTTGACCTCAGATTCGGAAAGAACGGGAAATTTTACGTTCGGAATTATTTTTACCCACGGGTTCGAGTGACCTCTAGAGGTCACATGAAAGTCAAAAACATTCTTTAGAATTTCTGAACCTAGTAGCTTGTCATGACTTGCTAATATCAAGGTAATGATCCTTACAAAATACGTTTTCGGGGGCGCTGATCACGAATCCGTGACCCCTATAGCCTTTACACGTCAGCACCAAGTTCATTTGAAGGTCAACTTCATTAATTCGAGAGATATAATCTTTTTGACCTCAGATTCTAAAAAAGCAGGAAATTTTACTTTCAGACACATTTTTACTCACGGGTTGGAGTTACCTCTGGAGGTCACATGAAGGTCAAAACATTCTTTAGAATCTCTAAACCTAGTAGCTTGTCATGGTTTGCTAATATCAAGGTAATGATCCTTACAAAATACGTTTTCGGATGCGCAGGCAAAAAATCGATATACGTCAAATAATGTTGTGTTTAAGGTTTTTAAGTTATGGGATATTTAGATTGACTTTTTTTCCTGCTGGTGTATGAAACTTTGAGGTTATAAGGTCTTTGAATTTTTTTATTTTTGACATTCATGCACCTCTAGAGGTCATTAGGACCCGTGGGTAAAGATATATTTAAACGTAAAATTTTCTGCTCTTTCAATATCTGAGGTCAAAAAGATGATATATCTCGAAATAACGAACTTAACCTTCAAATGACCTTGATCCTGACGTCCAGGCATCATAAGGGCGACGGATTCGTGATGAGCGCACCAAAAAACGTATTTGTAAGGATCATTACCTTGATATTAGCAAACCATGACAAGCTACTAGGTTCAGAATTTCTAAAAAAAATGGTTTTGACATTCATATGACCTCTAGAGGTCACTGGGCCCGTGGATAAAAATATTTCCGAACGTATTAATTCCCGCTTTTTCAGAATCTGAGATCAAAAAGATGATATCTCTCGAATTAACGAAGTTGACCTTCAAAAGACCTTGATCCTGACGTGAAGGGGTCATAAGGGTCACGGGTTCGTGATCAGCGCACCTGAAAACGTATATTCCACTTGGCTTGGTCGGAGGACTTTTTGATTTCATTTTGTGGCCCTGTGTTATCGTTTAATTGAAAACTATTAATAAAAAAAAGAACTGTAGATTTTCTCAAATGTCAACCTCATTTCAGAAATACTGTCTTAAAAAGGACACTTTGCGAAATTTGTATCCAACTCAGAGGGGCTTCACTCTGGCAGATCTTTTTCCTAGTGTGTATTTTTTTTTGGAAAAGGGAAAATATCTGTGCTAAAATGCCAGAGTAAAGATAGTTTCCCTATTTTAAATAAAAGTCAATTTGTGTAACATAATTGCACAGAAGGATTCAAAATGAAAGAAGTCTGTTTCTAAACAACAGTGTCATCGAATGATCAAAGATAGTAATATAACAAAGGAAAAAAGAGAGAGAACAAAAGAAAAGAGACAACCCAACCACCTCGCTCTCTTTGCTTTATTATTTAGCTGTATTTTTTATACTACCAGGATCCAATATGTTTCGAGGCCTTTTAGGCTTACTCATCAGGGAAATTTTTAATAAAAAACTATTGGGAAATATTTCTTATGATTGAGAAAGTATTTGAATTGTCCGAAATTTCACACCTCAGTTTTTTAACGGATTTAACGTTTGGAGATCGCCTGAAGCCAAAAATCAACTTTTGGCGATGGCGTCTAACTGTTTGTCTGTCTGTCTGCCTGTATGTACGTCCGTCCTTTTGTCCGTAAACATGACTTGACAAAATGAACGGATCAAATTGAGCTTAGGCACACTTTTTTGGGTCCTAAAATAAAGAACCAGTTAGTTACCAATAACCGTTAACCAGCATTCATTGACCAACGCTTATGGTTTTATCCATCGCAAATGCTATCCAAAAATCGAATATTCCATTTTTAGGCACTTAAAAAATGGTTTAGCTGTCCCAGCTAGACGTTTAGCTGGATTTCGTCTTCTAAGAAAATATAGCTGTGTTAATTAAAATCTATCTGTTTTAGCTAATTTTGCATTATAGAAATTATAATAAAAGTAATGCGAGTGCAGTGCAATAATGAAATGTACGATAAAATCATTCTTACGCTAGAAATATCATTTTGAATATTTTTGGGAACAGGTAGAAGTAGACGCTTGAAAAAGCTTTCAGATGCTTTTTACTAGACAATTTCGAGATTTTTTGTTGTGCAAGATGCAATCAAAAGAAGTGAGGGGCCTCGACATTTGGCCCCGACTTTAGAAGTATAAAAAAACGGATAAATAAGAAGGAAAAGAGAGCGAGGTGGTTTGGTTGTCCCTTTTCTTTTTTCTGCCTCTTTTTTCCTTTGTTATATAATTGACTCTAATAAGCCGATTACACTGTTGTTTAGAAACATAGGTCTCATATTTTAATTCCATCTGCGCAATTATGTTATACAAATTGACTTTCTTGAGTACACTTTTTTTAAAAAACTGATTTTTTCAAACATACTTCTTTATATGCCTTCTTGTGCAATCTTGTTACACAATTTCACTCTTTTAGGTTAATGTTTAAAAAAATTTCAGTTCCAGAATTTTAATAAACACAGATATAAAGCCATATCCCTGCCGTTCTCTAGAGATCGGTTCTTTGTGCCGTTCTCAAAATTTCGGTTCTAGGTCAACTCTAAAAAAAGAAGACTATATTACTCGGTAGAACTCCTGCCACAGCCCCTCTGGATTCCATTCTATCTAAATGGAAAGGTATTGAACCCGTTTATTATTGGCTCATCTGCGGAGGTGAGAAAAAAAACTGGTTTTATACTAGATTTTCATAAATAGTTAAATTATATGCTCTAGTACTGCACGGTTTTAATGCAATGCAGTTATATAGTTACACATTTTAAAACAAGAGATTAACCGTTGTAAATATTAAAAGAAAATTAATTAATACAGGTTAGGGCAGAGCGGAAAATATTCTTTGTTTGTTTCTGAATTCAGAGGATTGCAAAAGCTGTAGTTTGGTACCCAGATTTCCCATAAAAAGTTAGAGTTAAAAAAATATATTGTATGTTCGCACATCCACGATAAAGTTCAAAATAACAGATAATAGCGAATTTTTGGTAAAAACATTAAGGAATAAATTTTTTAAGGGATGAAAAGGATTTTAAACATTTTTATTTGCAACTATAATTATCCTATGACAGATATTCAGCAATACAAGAATCCGTATACATCGTAAATTGTCGTCAAACTTGAAAAAAAAGAGAAAATCATGATTTTACATGAATTAATTATTTTAGTTATATTTTTGTTCCTGGTAACGATTTTTTATTAATAAAACGGGTGCTACAATTTAGTACTTGCACCTATAACTATGCTCTGAAAGCTACACAGCTATAAACAAATTCTTATGCATCGTAGATTGTCATTAGATTTAAATAAATAATTTATAAACACAATTATTGACTTATTTAAAAAAATTTCGGAATCATTGCACTTTTAATGTGCAGTCACTTAAGGTTACTATTATAGGTGATTTGTATTACTACTTATGTAAGCATGGGGCATTATTTCTCGAATGCTCTTATTAAAAAAATCAAAGTTCTTGGATTTGAATAAAACATTGGCAAAATGTAGTTCCATTGCATGTAAGTTTATAGGAAAAATATTTTCCAGCTGGACAAATATTTTCCGAGGGAGAGACGTAACATTTTTACTTTTGTGTGGATATACTACCTGTTTTGGTTATCTTCAATTCTTTCTTTTAATGACAATTTACGATGTATATGCATTTTTTGTTGCGTCACAGTTTTCGAATGATAATTATGGTTGTGAATACTAATTTTAGAACCCTTTCCATCCATTAAAGAATGTATTTCTTACCAGTTTAACAAAACATTCACCCTCTCGTTATTTTACGCTTTATTATGAATGCGCGAACATAAGATATATATATATATATTTTTTATCTTTAACTTTTTATAAGAGATCCGGGTACTAAACTACAGCTTTTGGACTCGCTCCGATTTAACGAAAAATTAAATTTCCGCTCCTCCCTAATAAAGTTAGAAGGTTCGTAAAGTTATATTTATAATTTGTTTAATAAAATTTATCATTCATTAAATTCTGTACATTTTTCTTATTTTCATAACATTAATATAAAAAAAGGAATAAATATACAAACAGAGAAAAATGTAACTTACGTGAGCTAATGATAGGGTGACTTGGAGAACTAATGTTTTGAATATAATCTATGAATTGGCTGCAGACAGCGAGTGGTGCTGCTCGTTCTGGAGGCCACTTTAATATGAGTGAAAACAAGAAAACTGCTTTGCTAATATATATGTAATGACTGAGATCCACCCCATGCTCTTAATGATGACTTTCATTTTATAGGACCGTAACATTAAATTTAAGAGCCCAAGTCAGAGTTTCATTGCAGATACATTTTTTAAATAATTAACTGATTAATACCAAATAGTTATTTGAAATAATAATAATTAACAGTAACACGACATTTAACATTATCCTAAAATTGTTGTGGAAATTACGCCTGCACGACTGCGTCTAGATTAAAAAACTTTCTGTGTGTAAACTTCAGTTTGAAAATAAAATCCGTGAAGTCTGATAAAGTGTGACAAATTTGGAACATTTTCAGTGTTTTTGGATTATTTTACTGCCAATCAACATCAAGATGAGTAAGTTATGTACTCAAAAAAAGGTAGTGGAAGTTTATAATAATAATTACCTAATGTTTAATTTCTTTTCATTTCACAATGCGTATTAGTCGCATAAAATAAAATTTGTACTTAGCCCCTTCGTTAGCAGAGAGGATTCAATAAAAAGTGACGAAAATACAAAAAAAGGCTCGATTTGGATCAATCTTGGTACTTACAGGTTATGTGGGTCGCTGAACCCGAATCTGAAGTCAAAATTCGAAAATTTAAAATGGCGGATCCAATATGGCGGACAAAAATACAAAAACGGCTCAATTTGGATATATCTTGGTAGTTACGGGTTTTTGGAGTCGCTGAATCCGAATCTGAAGTTAAAATTTAAAAATTTGAATTGGCGGACAAACATACAAAAAACGGCTCGATTTGGATAAATCTTGGTACTTATGTTATTTAGGTCACTAATTACGAATCTGAATTAAAAATAGCACTTATTTCGGATATCAACGTTGTTCCTGAAGATTTTTTTCAATTATTCTAGTTAAAAATTCATAATACAAAATAATCATAAAAAATATTTGAAAATTAAAAAAATAATAAATAAAACAAAAAAAACACAAATGAAAAAAAAATAAAATACACAAAACAAAAAAAAAAGAAAACAAAAAATAATAAAACAAAAAATGAAAAAAAAAGTGTTAAATCCTACCATTGCAGCCTCCTCGTGGCACACTCCGGGTCCGGGGTCGTGAATAAATTGATCAGCTAATGCAGTGGATTACAAAAAGTTCAGATTCGTAATTAGCGACCTAATATTATACCTATTATAATGAATTCAACATATAAGTACCAAGATTTATCCAAATCAAGCCGTTTTTTGTATTTTCGTCCGCCATATTAGAGCCACCATTTTGAATTTTCGAATTTTGACTTCAGATTCGGATTCAGCGACCCCAAAAACCAGTAAGTACCGAGATTTATCCAAATCAACCTTTTTTGTATTTCCTTCGCCATATTGTAGCTACCATTTTGAATGTTCGAATTTTGACTCCAGATTCGGATTCAGCGACCCCAAAA
Source organism: Andricus kollari (assembly GCA_932074435.1). NCBI lineage: Eukaryota > Metazoa > Arthropoda > Insecta > Hymenoptera > Cynipidae > Andricus > Andricus kollari. The sequence goes on along the minus strand of CAKNWW010348326.1, from coordinate 16,501 downwards.
ACCCGTAAGTACCGAGATTTGTCAAAATCAAACCTTTTTTTGTATTTCCTCTGCCATATTGGATCCGCCTTTTTGAATTTTCAAATTTTGACTTCACATTCGGTTTCAGCGACCGCAAAAACCCGTAAGTACCGAGATTTATCCAAAGCGAGACGTTTTTTGTATTTTCGTCCGCCATATTGGATCCGCCATTTCGAACTTTCGAATTTTGACTTTATATTCAGATTCAGCGACCCCAAAAACCAGTAAGTACCGAGATTGATCCAAATCGAGCAGTTTTTTTTATTTTTGTCCGCCATATTGGACCCGCCATTTTCAACTTTTGAATTTTGACTTCAGATTCGGATTCAGCGACTCCAAAAACCCCCGAGTAAGACTTGAATGCAAAATCGGTGTGAGTTAAATAGGAACAAAGAAGATTGACGCATTTTGCGTCAATGCCACACTGGGCTCGGAAAATGTTGACGCATTTTGCGTCAAGTCGGGATATCACGTCCAAGTCATGAACGACTGCAAGCACATTGACGTATAAGTGCTCGAAGAAATTCGGATTAGGGAATTGTAATCAGTTCACTGTCGTTGAAAGCTGTCAAAGGGAGGGGGTTTCTAAGGCCGGTTTTCGACCCAAATTATTTTTGGGCCAAAAAATCCGAAAAAATTCCTACAGTATCTAATAAAAATAAGAAGCCAATTCCACCATAAACTGACCACCACCCCACCTATTCACCCCCACCGCCTCTTCAAAAAATGATAACTTCACCGCTTGTATACAGCTGTCAAACTTGTATTTGCTTAATAAAGTACACTGTGAACTCTCTATGAACTACCTTCACTCTTATTTACTATTTCTAGCCCCCCCCCCCCCTTCTTAAGGAAGGTGAAGGGGGTGGTTTTATTAATAATTTTTGTGCAGGGTATGTAAATACAAAATGTGTCAGCTTGATCACCAGACTTCACTAGGGTATCCTGGGGTTTTTGGAATCGCTGATTCCGAATCCAAGGTCCGTTTATTCCTATCACGTCAGAATCAAGGTCATTTGAAGGGAAAATCGTAAGAAAGGCGATAAAAAATCCTAAAAAATACTAAATATTTGATCCGTATGTGATCTTCCTGGCATAAATTCTCTTATATTTTATATTATATTATATCTCTTATATTCTCATATATTTCCTTCCGTTATTTTCATTACCATATGAATAAGTATGTTTCAATATTTTACTTACGGTACTTAAAAAGCTGATACATATACCAGTATTGCAGTTGCTTTTATCTCCCTTTCTTTTGTTTATTGAGACGATAATCGCCTTTTTCCAGTCATCTGGAACTGGTCCCATCTCGATACATAAAATCAACTCGCACAATCTGTGAGATATGTAGTCGCCACCGTATTGAAGCATTTCAGCGTTGATAATGACTTTATTGTCAAATGTCGATCAAAAATTGTATTTTCAAAGTAGGTAAAAAATCACCACTACAAAATCGGCACATTAGAGGTTTTCCATATTTTCTGAGATGAATATCTCTTGCGAGGATAAGCGGGAAAATATTAAACTTAAAAAGTAAATTTAAATCAGTCCTTCATCGAATCACCCTGTGAATTTAGCATTGGTGCCTTCTAGTGTCCTAGAATCCCTAAAATAAGGATTACAAACATTGCTTGATCATTATTATTGCGAGGTTTGCAAATTTGGTACAACTAAGTTGAAGTTAACTTTTCTTAATCAACAGCGCAGAATGTGAATATGACATATTTAAATAAAAAAAGTGACCCAAAAAGACTAATTTCTAACCCAAAAAGTGACTAATGCATATTAATACTGTAACTAATGCTCTTTTGAATTAAAAAGCATACAAAAGAATTCGATGAAATTTTTAAGAATTCTAGGGGAATTTTAACGAATTCAGGATAAATTCATAAGAACTCAAAACAATAAGAAAAAGATTTAAAAAATTCCATTGTTTTCGGTAAGATTGTAATGAATTTAAAAGAATATAAGGAAACTTAAGAGACTTTGATCAAATTCATACGAATTTGAATGAATTGAACAAAATTTAAAACATCAAAAAATGCCTAACTAATTAAGTAAAATGAGAGTGGACAGAATTCAGAGCAAGTTCAAAAAAATGTCTAGAGAATTTCAAAGAATTTGGAAGCATTCGAGATGAATCAATAAGAATTCATAGTAAATTCCATATCAATTAAAATAAATTGAAGAAAATTCAAAATAGTCCATTGATTTCTGTAAAATTAAAATTAATTTAAATGAATTGCAGGAAATTTAAAAGTAGTTGATGAAATACATATGAATTCGATAAGAAAAAAATAATTCAAGTAAATGGACCAAAATTTTAAAAATTCAACAAAATTGCATTGAATTCAGATAAATGGGAGTGAATAGGATTAGCGAATGAAAATCTGACTGTTGGTTCTCGCGCTTCGCGATCGATAATATATTTACCTCGCGCTTCGCGCTCGGTCTTAGTATTTCCCCCACTTTTGTGTACATAAGTACCTTTTAAAATTAAAGGTCAAAGCATCGACAGCTGTAAATTGGCGATTGTGAATTCTCGTTTGTTAAAGCTCCTTCGGCCTTAACGAACACATTCTCATCACATATCTCGTGCTTGGCACTCGATTTTGTGCAAAATGTAAACTTGTCTACATTATGTTTAAAACTATTATATAAAGTGTATATCACATTTATTTCTGTACCCCGACCTGGGATTGCTTATTCAGATATTGCAAACGAAAGTACAAATTTTATTTATCATGATTACTTTAATATTTGTTTTTTATTTTCCATTATTTGTTATTCTCAGCTAACCTGACAAATTTATTACTTCAATAAATTTATAATAATACAATTCATAATATCCATTGGCATCGAAACATACGTATTTTCATTGTCTTGTTTTTATAATTAAAAAAGCAGTCAAGAGTAATTTTCTAGAACTTTTAAAAGCAGATAATTTTGTTCTCTTGTCTATTTATTGTATCTTGCGTGGTTTCGTAGGAAAGTTAAATTACAGTTGAACTCGGATATAACGCCACCAGATATACCCGTTCCGAGAATTGACGCCGCGCCGCGGGTAGGGTTGTGAGGAGCTACACGTGGTGTGCAAGGTACACGAAGGCGTTACAAAACAGGAGCGTTTCGGTAAGGCAGGTGTACCCTAACGGCCTACCTATACAAGTGTGTCATGACGTTACGGCAGTTCACTCGAAGTGGGCAGCACACATATAGCGAATAAGCATGATGGCGGACTCACGTCGACTAACAGTGGGGCTTTGATGTCTAAAGCCCACTGAAGTCGATGGGCCTGATCAGAAGTGGGACTCCGGGGCCGTTATGAAGTCGAAAATCGAATGGACCTCTTTTTTATCTCCACGCGTTAGAAAAAGTGGTCCGTTCGATTTTCGACTTCGTAACGGCCCCGGAGTCCCACTGCAGATTATTTCGTACGATCAAATGAGTCTGTCTTTGACATTGACAACAGTGACATCTGACACGCGAATATATCTCGCGAAGTAGTATCGCGAAGCTATTAGAGCAATGTTCACGAAAAATAGCAGTGAATATCAATTCATTTTAATCAAAAATCTTATGATACGGTTTAAAATTAATTATTTACTATAAGATTTCTTGTTAATATTTAATTGAAATTCAAATTTCTTCTGAATTGGTGGGCGCTGTCGTAGCTACCAATAGGCTCTACGATTCGACAAAGAAAACAAAGAAGAAGAAGTATTGGATAGACAGAGATAGAGAGAGTATGATCCTTTCGAAACGAAAACCCGTCATTGGAGCACAATCAGATCGTCTCTGTCTATCTCACAAGGTAGAAAGAGAGGTCCGATCGACTTCAGGCATCGAAGTCCCACTGTAGTGTTTTATGATGTCAAACTGTCAAATATTGATGTGAGAATGGTGAAAACGGTCTTTTTCGTGGGCAGTTAATCTAATATTTATAAAAGTAAGAGATCTTCTGTTAAATAACTTCTTCATAGGTCTGGTTTTGAAACTGCGTGAACATTATGCACTATACAGGCAAAAGTGCGTATTTCCTATTTAAATTGTTGACGTGCGGTGTTTTTATGAAAATAGTCATGTGTTTTTAGATCCTGCTGTCTTTAAATGGTTTAACCAAGCGAGTGACAGAGTATCTGGACCGATTATTCAAGAGAACGGTCTCCTTTTAAACGAGACGCTCAACGGCCCGCAAACGTTTTAAGTGCGTAAGCAGGAAACACATTTATTTTAACGTGTAACAGCAACATTTGTTCCACGTTTCCGTTAAATATTTAGTTTACCCTTGTCTCTGTATTAGAAAAACAATTTTCAACATATTTTTATCGCGTAGTTAAATTCACCGGAAACGGTTCACACGCCCCTGACTGTTTACGTTCGGAGTCGAGCTATATCCGGTTTGGTTATGGTAGGTCAGGTCCAAGGTCAGCCCCAAAACCGGCGTTATATTCGAGTTCGACATTACGTTTCTCAGTTTGATTTTCCACGGCTAAAACCATGAATATTAGCAGTAGAAGGCTGGCTAACGAACTTGACCTGTTTTTTTGGACCACAAACCAGTGTGCAAAAGGAAATTCGAATTAGAAAATTCCTTGAAAAGTTGTCAAGTCGCCAGAAAACAGACAGAGCGACAGACATTTTTCGTAAAAACTATTTTTTCTGACTCAGGGGGTCTCAAAACGTCGAGAATTGACGAAAACTGGATGGGTCCAAAGTCACATGAATCTAAGACATTCCATATGAATGATGAGAGTGTAAAAATTGGAAATCCAAAATAGATCCACTGAAAATATATTTTTTATGTTTTTTAAATAGTAAACAAATATTGAAAGTACGGTTTTGCATTATGTCACTTGTGGCATGTCACATTTTGTTAATGAAAAAAAATAATCTGCTAATTTTAAAGAATTGTATGTGAATACATAAAAATTGCGTCATTCATATTGAATTTACTCGAATTTTCTCGCTATAATTAGACGAACTTCTGTAAATCATGTGCTCAAATCATGCAAGATTTTCTATAAAATCTCTTTAAAAAAGTATCCTGTCACTTTCCTGGAAAATGAATTGGTTTCTTTCTCTAAAGAAAGGGTAATTATTGCGCGCATAGCACGCACAACGTTCTAGTAACGTAAAACAAGAGATCTCTAGTTTTTTCAGTGAGATTTATTAATTCAATTCAAAAAAGATTACCTATATTGGGATCTTTTTAAACACACAAGTAATGGAATCATTCAAAGATTCTGGTAATCATTAAATTTTGTCGGGGCCTGTCTCTAAATATGTGTATGTGCATCTATGCCAGCTTATCTGTTTAGTTTACCTGAATGTTGTGGTCACGCTAACTTTTGAAGGATATGATAATTCAAATCAACCTTGGAGACACTTTATGAGGGTCCCAAAATGAGGGTCAACTTCGTTAGCCAGATTAATCCAAACAAATTAAAAAAGAGCATTTAGAGCATTTTCAAGACTCAGTACAAAGTTTTTTAAACAGCTTAAGAAATTTTATTAAATGATTATAGCATATGAGAAAAATCATCTTCAAAACTTTCAAAACAAAAAATTTTTCGAACAGTTTAAGAATTTTTTAGTTTCTTTTAAATAAATTTAATAATTATCCCAATGATATTTTTCGATTGAACCAAAACTGATAAAAGTTAGATCATTTTCAATAAGATTATGAACATTTTTTAAAATCGAGCGATAAGTTATATTTGTGATTTTTAGTAGAGCGAACGTCGCAATGAGAATGTAATCTTCGAAGCCGCCAGGAACTTTGAGAACAGTCTTCAAAGTCAAATTTAAAAACAAGTTGAATTCCAGTTTATGATTGTAGTTCATCAGGGGCTTAAATAAAAATGTTTCATTACATTCTCATTCATGAGAGTGTAATGGAAGGGAAGGGTACAACTGTGCACGGAGCAACTGTGCACGAGCCCATCTGTGCACATCGGTGGCCACTGGTACAACTGTGCACGTTTTTGGCCACAGGCACAGCTGCACACCAGCCCGTCTACATTTCGACGTGCACAGTTGGGAGTCTCCCACCTGTGCACGTGAACTTATGCAAGCGTACCATCTGCGCACGTCTCGATTTTGACGTGCACAGTTGGAAGTCTCCCATCTGTGCACGTTAACCGTTGCTAGTGTGACATATGTGCACGTCGACATTTCGAAGTGCACAGTTGGGAGAGTCCCAAATATGCACGTCTCAAACAATACGATCTGATTTCAAAGTTGCGAATCCACGTGCACAAATGGGCACGTCGAGGGCCGGTCGTACAACTGTGCACGTTGTTGATCACTGGCAAAGCTGTGCACGTGCACAGATGGGACACTCCTAACTGTGCACGTGCACAGATGGGAGACTCCGAAGTGTGCACGTCGAAATTTATACGTGCGTAGATGGTACCCTACCAATAGTTCACGCGCACAGATGGGAGACTCCCAACTGTGCACGCCTCAATTAATACGATCAGGTTGTCAATACACAAGTCCATGTGCATAGATGGGATACTCCCAACTGTGCACGTGCACACTTAGGAGACTTCCAACTGTGCACACATCAATTAATAGGATTAGATATTTTTGATAATAAGGTAAAATGCTTAACTTACAAGTCCGCGTGAACATATAGGAGACTCACAACTTTGCGCATATCAATGGATAAGATTCGACTTTTCATGCAAATGTCTACGTGCACAGATGGTACCCTCCTAACTGTGCACGTTTTGATTAATGCGATAAAATTTTAACTTTAAAGTCCACGTGTACAGATGGTACTCTCCCAACTGTGCAAGTCTCAATTAATACGATCAGATTTTAAACTTACAAGTCCACGTGTACAGATGGTACCCTCGAAAATGTGTACATCTCAATTAATAAGATAAGATGCTCAACTTACAAGTCCGCCTGTGCATATAGGGGACTCCCAACTGCGCGCGTATCAGTTAATAGAATTAGACTCTTTATTTAAAAGTCCACGTACCCAGATGGTACAGTCCCAACTGTCCACGTCTCAACTAATACGAACATATGATAAACTTACAAGTCCATGTGTACCAGATGGTACCCTCGAAACTGTGTACATCTCAATTAATAAGATAAGATGCTCAACTTACAAGTCCGCGTGCACATATGGGAGACTCCGAACTCACAGTGGGGCCAAACCGAAAAAACCCGGACGAAAGTCCAAAAAGTCCAGAAATCGTCTTCAAATTGACGACTCGGGGGTTTTCGGGGTCGCTGATCACGAATCTGAACTCAGATTTGCAAAATTCAAGATGGCGGATCCAATATGGTGCACACGATTTGTAAAATGTACGTAGATTCTGCCCCAGATTGGTATACGGGGGTTTGCGGGGTCGCTGATCACGAATCTGAATTCAGATTTGCAAAATTCAAGATGGCGGATCCAATATGGTGGACACGATTTTTAAAATGTAAGTAGATTCTGCCCCAGATTGGTATATGAAGGTTATAAGGTTCGCTGACCACGAATCTGAACTCAGATTTGCAAAATTCAAGTTGGCGGATCCCATATAGTAAACACGATTTTTAAAATATACATAGATTCTGCCCAAGATTGGTATATGGGGGTTTTGTTGAATCTAAAAGACAATTTTAATGATAATAATAGTATTATTATAATTCCTTAAGATTTTTAATTAAAATTAATTATTAAGTGTGTTTCATTCAGAATAATAATGTTTGAATTGAATACAAATAGCTTCCCTCTTAAAAATGGATATAATTACAGTCAATTTTTCCAACAAATATTCAGTACTGAAAAAAATAGAGTTTATACATTTTTGATCGACTACTATGCTCTATAATAGTCGAAAATGTGGGCAGGAATAACGAGAGTTTCAAGTTTCAACTAGTTGAATCAGGCTCCGCTTCTGTTGCGTGGGCTGTCTTACGGACTGTTTTCTAGGGCGGAGTGAAAATGATCAAATTAGTTGAATCGTTTGAGCTAAGCGAAAAAAATTTTTGGGTCGACAACCAAAAAAAGTAAAAAAAAAATTTGAAATCGGTTGATATCTTCTGTTCTCTTTTTTGATTTCAAAATTAC
>CAKNWW010348324.1:0-10694 GCA_932074435.1 Andricus kollari | reverse complement strand
TCATGAAATACGTAAGTTTTATTCGAAAATTTTTTTTCGGTTTGCGAAAAAAAAAACAACCCCAATGTCTGCTGGGGGGTGAAGTGGGGTAAATTTTGTCCAAGGCCGCTTTTCCCCCTCGAAAATAAAAAGTTTTTATCGCGGATATTTCTTTCATAGGATGCGTGTGATTTTAAGTTATTTCGATGTCTCAAGTTAAAAAAAGAACCCCATATATATATATATATATATGTATATCACGGTTGTGATACGTGGCCATAGATGTGATTTACTGCGGTCCTACGGGGGGCCGGTGTCATTTTTTAGATGGCAGTTGCTCCCAGTGAGACCCTGCGGTGGTTGCTTAACCTTATTTTTTAATTATATATATGTCATGCACGCCCCGAGCATCTAGGACGCATACTATCTGCTTGTTCAACTCATGCGGGAACGACCTACATCCAAAGGCACAATGCGGCACTAAGAGAAGTTTATTACCATCTCTGCCACTCTTACGGCATCAGCCCAAATACCGCTCCGCTAAACGCTCCTAGGGAAATAGAGTCAATTGTCGAGAATGAGAAGTGTCGGATGTACTAGAACTTTATATTCTCGACAGTTTTTTCTGTTGCGCACTCGAGGCCTGACATAGTTCTTCTTGACTTCGAGAAACGAACCTTATCGAATTTTCGGCACCAGCTGATAAAAACATCATAGCCAAGGAGAATGAAAAGAAACAGAGGTATACAGAACTTATAAGGGAGATGCGACGGCTATATCCGGAATATTCCGTTAAACTTACCGTCTTGATCATCGGTGCTCTTGGAGGTGCCAAGGTTTCACTGGTTAATAGCCTGAAAAACATCCCTGCGTGTCAAGAATACGCTAAGACACTTTCGGGGAAAATGCAGAAGGCGGTCGTCCTGGGGTCGCTCCGTGTCCTCGGGGTGCACTAGACTTTTGCCGGATCATCGTATTGAATTTGTCGCAGACTGTAACTACCTATCTCATGATCGTGAGACGTGGTGCAGCTGAAATTTTACGGCGATAGACTTACCATCTGTCTGTTGGAAAGCCTAAAGGTCCATCCGCACATTGTGAGGTGCATAGAGAGATTGATGCCGCTTCGGGAAACCAGATTTACTATCTTCTCTGGAACACATCGTGTTTCAACTAACAACGTCACCTTTTCGAGAGGTGTCTTTCAAGGCGACACTATGAGGCCTCTCTAATTTGGCCTCATATTGTTAGCACTATCTCTCGCACTTCGCTATTTCGAAGAGAACTTTTGCGGCAAACCTGGAAATCGAAACCATAAGGTCACTCATGTATTTACATGGATAATCTTAAGATCTATGCTAACAATAAGGAGCAATCACAACTAGCTCTTTGGATTGTCGAGGGATTCTCTCAGAAGATTGAAATGGAATTAGGGTTAGAAAAATGCGCCGAGGTTTATTTTAAGCGAGGAAAATTCAATGGCATCCCCGAAGACCCTGAGCTCGTCGACAGAAGCGCTACACGACACCTTGGCACTGGAGAGACCTATGCATTCCTGGGTGTGCCAAAGAGCCGCATTCAGGACGTAACATGTATAAAGAATACTCTTCGAAGCAGATACAAACGTCTGATCCGACAGATTTGGTCTTAAGAACTGTCAGCGAAGAACAAAGTATCTGCAAAGAACATGCTTGCCGTCCCGCTTGTAACTCTATTCATTCGTAGTGGTTCTATGGACAAAGGACGAGCTCAGATACCTTGATATCGGAATACGAAAGGTTATGCACATGAACAAAAGCATGCACCTTAAGTCTTCTGTTCCGCTTCTCTACATATCACACCGTCAAGGTGTTCGCATCAAATCTTCTCCATCTCGAGAACTCACTCATGAAAGCCCGAATTAACAAAGAACAGAAGAAAAACTACCGTGAGATGCTCCTAGACAAGAGGATTCACGCCATCTTTCACATAAATGTGGAGGATTATTCGTATGAGATGTCGTATGAGCTAACGCTTGCTTTTCTTGAATCACCCGGATTGAAGACTGGCACGGAGAGTTTCATTTTGTCATGTCAAGACGCTCTCATTTTCACTTTGGCATACTGCTGTCACATTTTGAGCCAAGACATTCCCCATGATAGCTTCGAGACCAGCTTACAAAAACATAACAGCCAAGGAGAGTGAAAAGAAAGATAGGTATGAATACCTTATAAGAGACCTGCGACGATTATAAGAAAAATATTCTGTCAAGCTAATCGTCCTGATCAGCAGCACTCTTGCAGGTGCCAAGCTTTCAATGGTCAATAGCCTGAAAAACATCTCTTTGCGTCAACAAAACGCTAAGAAACTTGCGGGGAGAATACAGAGGGCGGTGGTCTTTGGGTCGCTCCGTGTCCTTAGGGAACTCGAGACTTTTGCCGAATCATCCTATTGAGTTCGTCACAGACTGTAACCACCTATTTCATGATCGTGGCAACTCGAAAAGTTTCGCAGGGAAACCCGAGCGAAATTCAGGCGTGCCAGTACTGGCAAAACGAATCAACTGTCGACCTCATTCATAACGATAAGGGATGAATTCAGGGGTGCAATACGTAAGGCAAAGCAAGAGAGCTGGACCACGTTTTGCACAGGCATCGAGAAGGGAGCTGACGCGGCTAGACTGGATAAGCCCGGCAGGAGTACTTAGAGTTGGACGGGGATACCTTGACTGATTTAATCAAAGCACATTTTCCGGGCTTTTCAAGGTTTGGAGAAAAGGGAACGACGCCTCAGATGCAAAAAAAAAAAATGGCATGCGGCCCAATTAGGCTCGAAACAGTGGCTAGCCAACGAGTTTGCCACCCCTGCAAAATCAGGTGGGCCCTGAAGTTCTTTAGTCCTTACAAGTCTCCCTGCCGGGATGGAATATGTTGAGCCCTCTTACAGAGGGCTAGAGAGATCATTATAGGGCCACTAGGGCTACTTTACAAGGAGCCACACGCCTATAGGGCTGGTCACTAGATGGACACGTCCCTAAGCGGAGCAGTAAACCTAATTGAAGGACAACTGAAGGAGAAAGGCCTCGCGATTGGAACCTTTATGGACATCGAAGAAGCCTTCAATACCACCTCTGGAGGGGTGATCAGGCCGGCCATGGTCACACCTGGTATGCCTATCGCAATCGTGGAATTGACATGCTATATTTTGGCCAACAGGAATCTAACTACGACTAAGGGTGATACCACTTTATGTGGAACCGTTGACTCGGGTTGTGCACAGGGAGGAGTATTATTGCCCTTGCTGTGGTGCCTAATAGTAGATGAACTGCTTTGTCTACTTTTGACCGGGCCACCACGACATATGCTATACGGACGATATACTGGTTATCGTGCGGGGCCAGCATTTGGATGCATTTGCAAAAGCTGGGGCTTGAAACTGGAGAAACTTTTGTGGATCTACATGGCGATCTTGCGAGCCAGGCTAACCTTTGCGACGGTATCTGGTGGAGCAGGGTCGAGCTGTCCACTGTGAAGTATCGACTGGAAATGATCAGGGGACTGATTTTGGGAGGCGTCACTGGTGCCTCGAGGTCGACACCGACGCTGGAACTGGGGGCACAACTAGGTTTGGAGCCACTCAATCTCACCATCGAGGCCATGGCTGCAAAGGCAGCCTGGAGAATAAATTTGGTAACTGACATAAGGATCTCAACAGCAGTAAATATCCCAGTCGAAATCTCGAGGAGGCCGAACCTGAACATGCCCAGGGACAAAATGGCCACTCGCTACCTCTTCGACAAAGAGTATCGAGTTACCCTATCCACGAACGAGGAATGGGTTAACGGCGACGCACACGTAGATTAAATGTAACGGGCTCTACAATCGAGATGGGGTCCTACGCCACAGTTCTACAATCTGAGATTATGGTCATACTCAAATATCATCCGTATCTGCTCAGGCAGCAGAGCTGCTATGTTGGCCTTTAATGGAACAACGACCACGTCGCCTATGGGTATGGGAATGCTTTCAGGCACTAAGTATGTTAGCGACGGAAAACCGAGTTACTCTGCTATGGATCGCTGGACACAGCGGTATCAAGGGCATTGAGATATCGGATAGGCTAGCTTAATTAGCAGCAAGAAGAAATTTTACTGGACATGAGCCAGTTGTAGGTATTTTCAATAAGTCAGTCACTGAAGAAATTAACAGCTTGCTGACTGAGAAAGATTCGAATGAGTGGCATTTGGCCCGTGGTTGCAGACAGGCCAAAACACTTTTGGGCGTAAAGCTTAACTCTAACCGAGCGATGGAGATGCTCAAGCTCGGAAGGAACGAAATCAAGGTCCTAACAGAAATTCGTATAGGACATGGGAACCTCGGTTATCACAGACGTAAGATAGGGCTTGCATAAAGTCCCCTCTGTCATATGTGCGTACAGGATAGTGAGACAGCTATTCACTACCTTTTTCACTGCCATGCGATTACGGAAACACGTCTAAAACTGACAGAAAATTACGGCATCAGTGAGTCAGAGATATCAGCCAACATCGTGACGACGCTCCTCTCCCTATGGAAAGGGCTTTGGCGTTACGCTGAGGCTCACAACGGGGCGGCGCCACCTTATATCTGAAGTCGAAGTAAAAAACATCGAGAAACAGATGCGACAGCAACTAGTATCACATATAACGTACCGCACAGATTCGCTGCAGGAGGAGGTTCGCATACCGGTGATGAAGAGCGTTTTTATTGCAGACTTGCAGATGGCGAAACCAAGACTCGAAATCATGACAGATTTTCAGGGTTGCCTGAAATGAATAATAATCTATGTATGTCAGCCTCCGAAGCAGCTCGCATATTTGAAAAGGCTAGGAATTAGAAAGCACCCGATATTGAAAAAAACCAAATCACTTGTCTTCTTTCATGACGGAAAGCGCAACGTATACGATTCCCAAAAAGGTGGATGCGCGTAGTCTTAGTGATTATCGACCAATCACTTGCCTATCGACCCTCGACGAGTGTCTTACGGCCATCATTTCCGACTTCGCCTATAAATATTGTGAGGTTAACAACTTTCTTTGCGAAGAAGAAAAAGGTTGCTGTTGTGTCTTCCGTAACTGCAAGAACCAAAGTCACGATTGACAGTGTGGTTGTGTTGCAAGCGAAACACCACGAACGCAATTTGCACGTAGCCGACATTAACTACCAAGAGGCATAACTACTGCATTTTTTACTGTTATATTATTTTTGTCATAGCAGAAAACTAAATTTTTCCCGTGGAAAGGTTCTAACTTGAAAAAGACCAGCAGCCACCCTTTACCGTACAGAGGCGACTTTTAGGAAAGAGGGAAGACTCACGAAATCTTCCCTCTCCACTTACTATACATTCTCACCCATATAGCGCCGCGGCTCACGGACGGGGTATAGATGAGACGCGTATATTGCAGTGGTGAGTGGTCGAAGGTGTTTCACGGGATCTCGAGCTCTCGAGCGAAAGTTAGAGTAAGCCTCCTTTCTTCGGAGCACGTCACATATATTGAGAATCGACTGCTAAGATTAAACTTCTCTTGATCTCCGCACGCCAATCATAAATGCCAATATTTCAATTATTTTAAATTAAACAACATCATAAAATGATCTGCTAATTATTTTAATTATTGCTAATCTAATTTGCAAACTTATAAGAAAATTTGTAAATACTACATTTTTTACACACGAGGGTTTCGTCGGCATGTCTTTATGATTTCGTCGTGCCCTGTGGCTACCCATCTCACGGTTGTGAGACATGGCCACAGGTGTGATTAGCCGTTGTTCTACTAGGAACCAGTGTCATTTTTAGATGTCAGTTGATCCCAGTTGGAACCTACGGTGGTTGCTTAACACAAAATTCAAAATATTTAAAATATTCTATCAAGTTCAGTAGAATTGGGGTAAATAGAATTAATGATTGAAAGTCTGAAAAATCTATAAGAATTAATGGTAAATTAAACAATTGAAAATCCAAAAAATATCAATTGAGATCAGTGTATTTCGATGAAATTTTAGCTAACTAAGGGTGAGCCTGAAAGAATAAAAAGGAATTTAAAAACGATTAGTAAGATTGGTCAATCCTTTGGCACTTAGTTTTAATTTACTGAAATAAGTGACTAAAGTGATCCTTTTATTTGAAGATGTGACTTAAAAGTTCTTAGAGAATAAAAGTGACTAAAAGTGACTTCAGTGATTGTATAGAGTCTTATATGTTACCCGGGTTTACACGCTCTACTCTAAAATGCAATGAAAATGGATGTCTGGTGCCTAATTTAATTTCGCTGACTTCATCTTTGGTTAATGGGGTAATCGTGCCGCTTTCCGTGTTTATTTTCACCCGCCCTGTAGAGTGAATTCGAGGACTATGAGCATATATTCCAGCAAGAACATTACTACTCTCCAATATTGCAAGTACGTCACCATTGAATGTTGATAACACAATTTGTTCTTGGGTTGGCATGGGCACATAGACCCTTTGTCTTGTGAGTATTTTAATTGGTTTATTCGGCGGAAAAGTGTATCTTCGAAGAATGTATTGCCGGTTTGGATATTTATTGGAAGTAAGCCGAATAAATTGAAGTTGGTCAAGTTCGAATTCACGTCCATCAGAAGAAACAACCGTGGTAGGTTGAGTTGTGAACCTGGCAGGAGGAGACCTGGACCTGACAAGAGGAGCAGACTCGGCAGGAGAATGTTGTCTGTCAGTAGAAGAAGATGCTTCGCCACGAGGAATACCAGGAATAGGTTCGCCATTGGGTAAACAATCAAACTGTGAACTTATCTCTGAAAAAAGAAACAGAGAATTACATTCTTTTAAAGTAAGAACAGAAATGCAAGAGTAGATCATTTTATTTTATCGGCATATGCAAAAACATTTTTTTTCAAACTATATACAGTTTCGCATTATATACGGAATGTATACACGGAAAGAATCCTTTGGGGCGCTGAGAGTGATAATTACAACAGAAACAAACAAATCTATTGTGCGGAAACATAATTGCACGTGGGATTCTGCTGGGGCCGACTTTTTATTTCCCTAGCTACTCGTTAGAATAAAATGAAATCTTTGAGAAAAAAAAATCAAAAACAAAACACTCATGACTTCATGACGACCAGGGCAAGGCAATTAAAGCAACATTATAGAAGAAAATCGGTGGCGTGCAACCTGAAGAAGTTATTTCAAGATTTGAAGATTGCCGCGTCAAAAATGATACTTTTATCGTCATCTGTTCAAACGAAGTGTCCCGCACTTGTCCCCTTGAAGCTGTTGGCGAATTAAAACCTTGGGTGGAAACTAAGATCAAAGTGATCGATAGCAAAGACCTCCCAAGGCCAGTTACGCTACTGACTTGGATTCCTAATGTATCCGTGTAACCAACAGCAGTATAGAAAATGATAGCATTTCAAAATTCCACCATGAAAACGGAAGGGTGGAGGTTATCGATGTCAAGGCGAGTAGTCAAGCTACCCAACGGTTAATAGCTGCAAAGCCAAGAGTTATCGGAAGTCTCAAGAAGATCGCCTACATGCCAAAGTTTCAAGGGGATTCCCACAGGAAGTAATTTTCCATTCACCATAGTAGAGCAATGGTGCAGGGGCGATTGTTCGTGCGTCAAACCAGAGAAAAAAGAACTCATGTATTTCACTAGCAGGAAGAAGCTTCCTGTCCTTCGAAATCTTAAGTTTTATGGTAGGGTAGTCGAATTTTCACAATCAGCGAAGTATTTAGAAGTAATATTTGACCCTAAATTAACTAAGATGGCTTTCTGGTTATATAAAATGATAATCAGATCCATAATAGCATATGCATCAATGATGCATATGCAACATTACTAATACTGAACTAAGCAGTAACAATAAACAACTGCAAAGCCTCCAAAAGGAAGATCTACATTATATCAGTAAGCGCAAGCTATGCGAGTATAATATTCTCGCTATGCTAACTAATGCTATATTGTGGAAATTATCTTTCGTCAAACCCTTCAAGGTCATCTTCCCTAAAAGGGAAGAATGGCATGACCAAGGAAGAAGAGAAGAATTATTTTCACCCGGAGATCTCACTGGGTACACTGACGGTTCGAAAGAATCCTTGGTAACAGGAACAGTACTCCGAATCCGACCACATTCGCGGAGTGTTTTTGGATTTTGGTGGGTTTTGTTGTTACCAACGTTCTGAAATTATTCCTCTCAGGTGCCAGGCATACTTATCGCACACTAAATGACGTCCTGCTTTGTTGATCAGGCAAAGTGGCCTCGACCCACTCTGCCATTCGGCAGCCTCCCTAACAGGCCGCCGAGACGGAATACGGCCAGACTTGGGTGGACGGAGCGATCCCTTTGAGGTTATCAGTTAGACTCTCAGATTCGAAGCACTAACCTGGTGTGTTATGTAAGTGCAGGTGTGCGCGTATTCATTTATCGAAGTCGGTCAGCGACCATCAAGCTTGGTTTCTCCGTAGGAGCTCCAATCGCAAGAAGATCACTGACTCATTTTCGAGTCTTCTCAAAATCGGCTTTGACACCCAGGCTTAGTTCCTGGAAAGAGCCCATTATTCCTTGGTAAGGCATTATCTTTATCTGAGTAGATCTAAAGTTTGAGGTGGTTTCTGAACCACCAAAGCACTATCGTATGAGACGAGATCTCTTGCAACAAATACGAGTTAATTGATCAAATATTGCTTATGTAGTGTTATTTGCATTTCAACCTTACAAACATGTCATTAGAGTATTGTTTCAGCATGTATTAAAATGGGAGTTTTTCGTCGTTCGAAAGCCGAGAATTCTAATTTTTCGCTTATACATTGTTTTCAGGTCAAGTAGTTTTTTCCTTCTTTATCATATTCTTCATTCAAAATATAGTACTCTTTTGCCATTTTAATAAAGTCTAAATATGTGTACTGAAAATATGATCAGAGGGAGACAATACTCGAACTAAAAAGTAAGGCATTAATTTTTGGAATAGCGTAAGCTGGAGGTTCCTCCATCCGGAGTTGAGTGTATTTATAATTTAACTTAATTCCTAATGTTAGATTTTGCCGATTACTGGATTATTTTTTCAATATCAAAATTTATCACTTTATGATCATATTTAAAACTTGTGTGCATACGAGTTTTATAAAAACGACATTCAAATTGTAGATATAGTATAATTTTATATTCACCAATAGAATTAAGAATGAGGGTCACGGAAAAGGCCAGAGTATAAACGATCCGCATTTTTTCCAGTTATGGAAAAACTGATTAATTTGTTGAAAAAGAATTTTAGTTAAAAGAGTATGTACTTTATATTCTGACGTTATTCTGTTCAATATTCTGGTATCTTGATTTTTATCCTATCGAGTATAGGCATCGAGCTTATTCTTCCAAGATATTCATATTTACATATCACAAATCAGACCAAGGAAAAAAATGTAATTACCTCAGCCGAGGCCAATTTTTGGAAAATAAAACGATTTTTTCGAATAACGCTTCGACGAACATCTTAGTCTTTTGTATTCAGTTTTTATTCTTATCGCTAGAATGATAAATCTTTAATATATAGATAGAAGCTTGTTATCTTATGAAAGAAATTCTCTGCTACTTTGTGCTAACCAATTTTTGAAAATGACTTCTTCAATGCCTAAAATCAACAATTTGAGCGCGCCTAGGGCACGGGTCTGTTGCATCTGGCGATTCGCGCTCAGTTTGTGCACAGACCTTTACAAATTGAAGGTCAAACTATCAATAACTGTACTTTGGTTATTGTAAATTCTCCTTTGTTGAAGCTCCTTTAGCTTTAAAGAACACATTCTCATCACATATCTCGTGCTTCGCACTCAATTAAAATTAATCCGAAATATTGCAACATAAAGTACAAATTTTATTTTTCATGCTTACTTTAACATTGTATTACGTGTATTTGGTAAGTATTGAAGTGAATTCAAAAGATTTAAACTCCAGTGAAAATATTTCAGCAAGAGTTAAAAAATAAAGAGAATTCCAAAGAGTTAAAACACCAAATCCATTTATAATCACAGAGGCAGGTACTGCAACTTTAAATCATAGAAGTATTCGCATCTTAAGTATGTTATTTTTCAAAGAAAATATAGTTCAGTGAAGTTAAAATTTCTGCTTGAAAAAATTAGCAGCACTGAGCAATTTGTATAAAATCGTTAGGATGGACGTCCTTTTGAAGCCATGAAAATACACTTTTTTTATTTCTTGATTGAAAGTAACAATCAAAGTGAACACGTTGAGAAAATGGTCTGATTTCACGTTTTTTTTTTATCATAAAAAATTGATGATAATTCAGCCGCGAACTTTTTAAAGCTTTATGAAGACCTCCATGCAAATATTTTAAGACAAAGTTCTCTCATCTGCTAATTTATTCTAGTAGATGGCTTTTTTGTGGGTAATTTGACTGTACTAATAAGACTGTACTAATAATTTATATTCTTACAAGTTTTGGTCGAGTCAAAACATTGGGGAGAGTTGGGGAGGTTAGAATTTTTTTCAGCTTTATCTGTTTTAACTTTTAAACTTTTTAACTTTTTAGTGACTTTTGAAATACAGTTTCCAAGTCTTGTTTATGGCAATAAAAACATTTTATTGCTTTTGCAAATATTTTTTCATTCTTACTATTTAAATTCAATGTGTAAAAGTTTTCTTTTTCCACAAGGACTGTTTTTCTGTAATTCTGTGAAACTTGTTATTTTGAAAAATTGAGTATGT
>CAKNWW010348319.1:0-25840 GCA_932074435.1 Andricus kollari | reverse complement strand
AATTTAAAATAAATTTATTTAATGTCCCACGCTACTAGTTCAAAATGGTTTACTTTTTAAAGTACAAAGATTAAATTATAAAATTGTTATATGCTTTAATTTAAAATTATTGGAGAACGCAGGATTGAATTAGATTGAACAATTTGGGACTTCCGGGATTATCGGATGCTTTCTAAAACCACACTTTTGTCTATAATAAGTTTGAATATGTTTCGTTGAAGAATGCATAAATAAGATAATTTTTCAATTTTAAATTGACCCTAATTTTTGGGAAATTAACGAAATCTTGGAAATAAAAAATTTTTCGAAACTAAGATTATTTAAGATTATTAATGTAGGCAACAGAGAGGCCGTCACATGTCACACCAAAAAAGTCTTCTCGTGACAAGTCTTCCCAGGTAATTACTTACCGCCTTAAAAAAAGAGTTGCTTCGACACTATTGGACATGTCATCCCGGGGCAAGTCTTACCAGAAAATTTCTTTTCGTATTCAGAAACATTCGTCTTAGTTTTAAGTACGACGAAAGTCCCGGGACAAGCCTTCCCAGAAAATCTCTTCCCGTATTAAAAAAAGACTCTTACTTCCAAGTACGACTGGACAAGTCTTTCTGGGACAAGTCTTCACAGGAAATTACTTTCCACTTTCAAAAACACATGGCATATTTTAGGCACTATTGGACAGTTTCTCTTGGAAAAAATCTTTTGAGAAAATTAGTTCTCGCTACTAAAAAACATGAAATGCTTCGAGACATCATTGGACAGGTGCGCAGGGACAAGCTCCACCCAGGAAATCACTTTCCACCTTCAAAAAACGAGATACGGCGATGCATTAATTCACAGGTCCTATTGGGACAACCCTTCGCAGAAAATCACTTCATACTTTTAAAAAAACATGCGATGCTTCAAGGCACCATTGTACGTGTCTTCCCGGGTCAAATATTTCCAGTGAATCACTTTTACTTACAAAAAACATCAGATTCTTCAGGGCACCATTAAGCAGGTTTTCCCGACAATGTTTCCCCAGGAAATCTCTTGCCACTTTAGAAAAAAACATGAAATGTTTTAACGTACCATTAGAAAATTTTTGCCAGGTCAAGTCATTCCAGACAATCACTTCCTACTTCTAAAAAGAAAGTGAGATACCTAGACACACCATTGGTCAGGTTTTTCACGGACAATTCTTCCCAACGAATCACTTCCCATTTTCCGAAAAAAGATGAGATGCTTTAAGGCACCATTAGATCGGTCTTCCAAGGACAAGTCTTGCCAGGAAATCACTTTCTACTTCCAAAAAAGCACGAGACGCTACAGGGAACCAATGTAAAAGTCATCCCTGGTCAAGTATTTATAGGTCTTTCAGGAACAAGATTTCTCAGAAAATTACTCCCCACTTTCTGAAAAATATGAGAAGCTTTCAGGCAACATTGGACAGGTCTTTCCGAGACAATTCTTACCAGGAAATTACTTGGCACTCTCAACGAAACATAACATACTTGGATATGATGTTAGACAGGTTTTTCCCGAGGGGTTCAAGATATAACCAAATATTCTTATGCGACCAGCCACTAAAACGTATTTTTGAAGAGTAACCTGAAAAGCGTTTTGAGATATGAATAATCATTCTTCATTAATCAATTACTTTTTTGTGACCGGTCACTGACCCGTATTTATTTAAGGGTGAAATAAAAAAGGTGATCGAGATATGATCAGTCACTCTTCTGTGACCAATCACCAATCTTCTGTGACGAGAAGCATGGAAAAATTTTTGAATACGAGAAGTCATTTCTCCAAAAGCTTTACACCGGGCCCAATAATGCCTCGAAGCATTCATGTTTTTTTTAAAGTAGAAAGCGAGTTCCCGGGAAGAAATTTCCAATGTTGCCTCGCACTAACTCTTCTTTTTAAAGTAGGGAGTGATTTCCTGAAGAGACTTTTTCTAGGATGACCTGTCTAATGGTACCTCCAAGCAACTCATGTTTTTATGGAGGTATGAAGTGATTTCCCAGGAAGACTTATCCAATATTACCAGAGCCCGAGATTTCAGTATGTGTATATGGGGAAAGGGATTTCTAATAGCGCATTGACTCAAATTTTTCTTAGAAGGGTTGTCTAGGGAAGCCTTGTTCTTTGGGAAGAGATCTCCCAGTTTGCTTTAAAATGTGGACTTCAACTTCCATTCGAAGGAAGCGATTTCCCAAGATAGCATTGCCTTTAGCAAGTAATGTTTGGAGAAGACAGGTCCCTCGCGGTTTAATGTTCTGAAATTACTTCTCTTGGGAAGACTTGTTCCGGGATGACTCACTTGGTGTGACTCGTTCCGAACACACTAAATCATGGGGCATCAAATTTCTGCAGCTATATTGATCCAGGATTTCAACTTAATATGATTCGCTTTAGACGATCAATAGAAATTAAGGAGCACAACTTCAGGGCGTACCAACGTTATAATACAATGCAAAGTGATAACAGTGGCTTTGCAAACGTAAACTAGGACTGGGAGCTGTTTTTTAAAATGTTATTCTGGATACTGAGATTTATTGAAAGCTGGAAATAATTACTAAAATGATAAAAAAGTGATTGACGGCGGTAATAATAGTCCAGCTGTTTAAAATACATATACCTCGAGAAATGTGTGTTCATAACTGAAGTTTGAGATACCCTGATGGGTTTTCGAAGGTCTAGTCATTATACGAGGTAATCCTGACACTCTAGGTGCACAAAATACATCTTTCTCGAGAAACTTGTGGTCATAACTGAAATTTAAGTCACCCTAACAAGTTTTCGAATGTCTAGTCATTTTAAGAAGTAAACCTGGTAATTTAGGTGTTCAAAATACATCTTTTTCACGGTACTTTTATTCATAACTGAAATTTAAGAAACCCTGATGGGTTTCTGAAGGTATAGTCATTCTAAGAAATAATCCTGGTACTCCTGACGTTCAAAATACATCTTCCCCAAGGAACTTGCGTCCGTAACTGAAATTTAAGATATTTTGATTGGTTTTAGAAAGGTCTAGAGATTCTACGAGGTAATCGTGGTACGCCAAGTGTTCAAAATACATCTTCCTCGAAGAAGTCGTGTTCATAAATGAAATTTAAGAAACCTTGATGGGTTTTCAATGGTCTAGTAATTCTAAGAAGAAAAGCTGGTAATCTAGGTGTTCAAAATATATCTTCCTCAAGGAACTTGTGTTCATAAATGAAATTTAAGACACCCTGATGGGTTTTCCAATCTATCGTCATTCTATGAAGGAAACCTAGTAGTCTAGGTGTTCACAATACATGTTTCTCGAGGAAACTGAATTCATAACACACACCTTTCTCTAGAAAGATGCATTTTGATAGCCTGAACTACACGAGCTTACTTCTTAGAATAACGAGACTTTGGAAAACTGGTCAAAGAACCTCAGATTCATATTCTGTATATACCTTTTGCGAGGAAGATGTATTTTGAACACTTGGACTACCAGATTTACATTTCAGACTGACTAGACCTACGAAGAACAGTCAAAGAATCTGATATTTCTATCCTCGAGGATGATATATTGTCAACACCTACAATACCAGGTTTACTTTTCATATTGAAGAGACCTTGGAAAAACGGTCGAGGAGTCTTAAATTTCTATTTTGACCACACCTTCCTCGGGAAGGATGTATTTTGAACCCCCTGGATTACTAGATTTACTTTCCTGACTGACTAGACCTTCGAAAGACAGTCGAAGAATCTGATATTTCTATGCTGAACACAACTTCCTCTGGGAAGATCTATTTTGACCACCGGGACAACCAGGTTCACTTTTTAAAATGAGAAGACCTTGGAAAAGCGGTCGAGGAATCTTAAATTTCTATTCTGAATACACGTTTCTTGGGAAAGATATATATTCTGAATACTTGGACTACCAGGGTTACTTCTTGGATTGACAAGACCTTGGAGAAAATGTCGAAGAATCTTACATTTCTATGCTGCACACAACTTCCTCGGGGAAGATATATTTTGAACCCCCTAGACTACCAGGGTTACTTTTCGGACTGACTAGAGTGACTAGACCTTCAAAAAGCAATCAACGAATCTGATATTTCTATGCTGAACACAACTTCCTCGGGGAGAATCTGTTTTGAACACCGGGACTACCGGGTTTACTTCTTAAAATTATAAGAGCTTAAAGAAAAGGTCAAAGAAGCTTAAATTTCTATGCTGAACACAACCTCTCCGGGAAAAATGAATTTTAAACAATACGGAAAACAATTAGGAATTATTTAGATTTTAGTTGTCAACACAACTTCCTCGACGAACTTGTATTTTAAACACCTGGACTACCAGGTTTACTTCTTAGAATGAGAAGACATTCGGAAAATTATCAGGATAGCTCAATTTTAGTTCAAAGTGCCCTGCAGTTGTCGATCTTCGGAGAACATTGATTTCTGCTGAATTTAAATTCTGCAAATCGATAATTAATCCTTGATCGAGATTTACTGACATTTGCAAACGAACATTCACAACCTCAATGCTCATAAATTTTAATGAACGGAACTAAGCAAATCATTTGTATGTTTAATCCGTTCAATAATTAAATTTCAAACGCTTTTAATGATCACCATTCAGGTGAGAGGATTAAATAATTTCATAATGTGCTTAGTAGTTGAAATCAGATGACAGATCAGTGATCTCGAAATTTGAACCAACTTGATCATAAATAGAGATATCAAAACGTGGCATCATTTTTATCCATTTGTCGTATCAATTTGATACCTGGTAGTTTTGTGTGAACCCGATGACATGCACCTACGAAAAAAGGTTTCGTAGACTATCTAATATAGTAATCTGCATGTCTAACATATTAATAGTTCTATTTCACTTAGAAAATGTATGGATTGTAGCAGACTGATGAAAAATCATATCCCATTCTATTCGATTTTATCTTATCTGTTCCTATCTGATTCTATCCCGTCCTGTCTGATCCTATACAATTCTATATGATCGTATCCAATTCTATTTGATCCTATTAGCTGGAGAAAAGTCCGACAGATGGACGCTAAATATTCGACTGGAACTATAAGAGTTTAAGTCCAGTGCTACAAAACCCTAAGAACTAACAAATTTACGTAAATTAAACGTTGTTGCAGTTTCTCACATGGAAATTTTATAGAAATTTCAAGTGCCTTTGGCGATGGATAAATATGACCGATTTGGCTAAAATTTAGCGGACATTCTATTTTTGAATTTTCTAACCGGGATCGCGAAAATGATTTCCAAAATAGTAAATAAGTGCAATCCTTACCAACTTACGATTGTCTACTTCAAGGAGATATAAAACTCTTTTTCTTGTTGCAGATTTGACCCCACAGACTTCAACCTCTGGGCCTGGTGTACCTCATTCCGGAATTTCTCATTCTCCTGTCGATCATGCTCCGGGTTCTTCAAACAGGTCTTCTCTCCCTGCCGAGCCTCCAATTCGTACCGGGTTTATATCACCTCCTGCAAATGATTCTCCTTTATACATGCTTGGATATAAACTTGAAGAAATTAGATTTATTCGGCTTATTCCCCACACGAATCCACTCCGTCGATTCGAAATTCGAAGATACATTTTCCCTTGCGATAAACCGATTCACTTAAAAGGATACGATAATGCCGCTGCGCCTATGCCAACTGAAGAACAAACTGTATTATCAACGTCCAATGGAGAAGTTTTTGCAATAGTGTACGATAATAGAAGTCTTCGTGGAATTTATACAAAAATAAGTCGCATTCAAAAACGGGCAAAAATAAACATGTACAGCGGTGCGGTGGAAGCAATGACCACAGAGGAAATTAAGGAAACTCCATTGGGGAGGCATTTATCAATCTTAGGGAGTTTTAGAGTAGTAAGGGAAAACATGTCTCCTCCACGTCTGATCGAATTTCCAATACTGAACAGATTTCAAAGTTAGATTCTGAGATATTTTCAACCCTCCAATTTGTCACACCAAAGTCCCTGCAATCCTAAAATATATATATAAGCCGTTGTCCCATTGATGATGAATGACTCATAAAGGCCGATCCAGAAGTATATGACTCGGATATATTGGACCTATAACTTAATTCGTGCGGTTTTTTTTCAAATCTATAATGTTATTATAATAATAATTGTTATACCATAGTATTATTCGAAGTATTGCCCATCTGAAGCTATGACTTTTGCCCATCTTTCTGGCAATTTGTGGATTCCATCCCAAAAGAACTGCGCCGGCTTGGCGGCCAAAAATGAATCAAGGCAATTTTTGATACCCTGTTCTGATGTGAACCGTATTCCAGTGAGGGCGTTCTGCATCGACCGGAACAAATGGCAGTCCGAAGGGGGCAAGGTTTGGGCTATAAGGCGGGTGGGGTAAAATTTCCCATCTACTGTTTTCCAAATAGTTCTTAACCGGAATAGCAACATGGGGCCGAGCGTTGTCACGATGGAAAATTATTGCCTCGTGTCTGGTCGCATATTCTGGGCATTCTTCGGCTATTGCTCTCTTCAAACGGATTAATTGTGTTCGGTAGCGTTCTCCATTGATGGTTTCACCCGGGTTTAGCAGCTCATAATAAAGCACACCCTTCTGATCCCACCAAATATAGAGCATTCAGCGTTCCAGCAGCTTTTCGGACAAGCAAAACCGCCTTTCAACGTCTCTCGGCTTGAGTTCATGTGGAACCCAATTTCCTTGCTTTTCAATGTATCCGGCTGCTTTTAAACGTTTTGAAATTGCTGTTTGAGTGAATCCCAAAGATTCTGCGAGATCTTCTTGTGTTTGGCAACAATCTTCATCGAATAATGCTTCCAGTTCTTCATCTTCAAACTTTTTTAGCTGCCCAGGACGTTCTTCGTCTTCCAAGCTAAAATCACCACTTTTAAATCGAGCAAACCACTTTTGGCACGTTCGCTCAGCTAGAGCATGTTCACCATACACTTCCACCAAAATACGATGACTTTCGGCAGCAGTTTTCTTCATATGAAAATAATGAAGGAGAACTCCCCGCAAAAACACTTTTTGAGGCACAAAGTTCGACATATTTAAGTGAACAAAAATTATAGCTGTTTACGCTTCAAATGAATGTCGGATCTTTGGAACGATGGAATAATAATCAAGTTACGCCTTCTCTTAGCAAACCGCACGAATTAAGTTATAGACCCAATATTTTGGAACTTTAAAAATAGTCATCAAGCTTTGAAAAATATTTTTTAGATCCCAGGTGGAAATATACGTAGTGTGCGAAAATAGATTTTTGCGCCGAGAATGCTGTTATTTATTAGGTAAAGTAACGTTACTTCTGAGATGAACTATTTGCAGTAGTATCCAACCAATCAACGGAAGAAAATAAAATACGTGATGGCAAAATCGAGATATTTAATTCAGAGTGAACTGTTATGACTTTTAAAAGTTTAAAAATTGATATAAATTAGTGCTAAAGTAAAGAAAATGTGTGATTAGCATTAAAATTAAATTAATTTTAAAACATCCCTAATGAGGAAAGAATTGTCAATCTTGCATTTTTGTTTTTGTAGAGTGGCACTTCTGCGCGGTGCAGTACAACGCCCACGACGAGTCACGACACGATGTTGCATTTTCTTTGTTGTCGTTTTTCGAAAAAGATGTGTAAAATGAAAGGAAAACTAGTTCCCGGAAAAATGTACAACAATAGATTAGGTAAGGTGTAAGCAGGAAATGTGTAACGTAAAATGGTTTCTCTGAACGAAGTCAACGTGCTTACTTACAATCTAACCTCAAAACTTTAATTCATAAAACAAAACTTTCCTGTTTTTCAAAGCTCTCGGTTGAAGTTAAAAAGAAAATTAAATACTAAAGTCTTCTTCCTTCTAATTAAATAAAATGTTAAAAATAAAAAATCTCTCTTTTCCGATTCTGAAAAAAAATGTTTAAAAAATCCTCTTTTTTATCTGAGTGAAAAATGTCTGAAATAAAGATGATCTCCTTTAACTCAATAAAAGTATTAATCAATACGTATGTTAAAAATTTGAGAGTCCCTCTTCCTAATTATTATATATAATAATTGACAAGTGTACGCAGTATGAAGTTGATTCTGTTCGTAGCTGATACCACGAGGGTGAAGCAAGCATAGGAACTTCCAGTAGCCAATCTGGCTTCCGGCCAGATTCGTTTGTTTGTTTATTTGAAATCGTTTGTATGTTAGCACTGAAAACTGACAGTTGAAAACATCATGGTTAAAAACGTTGAAGATTGACTCTATTTTTTACTTAAGTTCTTAGACTTCCCAATAAACATAATCGTGAAATCTTAACGATAATTTGTTAATTACCTTAAAAAGAATTACCTGTAAAATCAAGTGCCTTGTACCAGGTCTCACGACTTTAGAATTTGCCAGGCTGGTTATGAATTTAACATAACCTCTAAATTGGGTCGTGTTACTGTTTTATTACGGGTTTTTTTCCTACAAGAACCTTCATGATACTTCTTTAAATCCACAAAAAAATAACAAGTAACCATACAGTGATTTGTGTCGAATAAAAACCCATGCTCAGAATCTTTGTTTACTGTTTTCTTAAATAATTTTTATAAAATTCCATTTACCAATAATGTTGTGAATAATTTTTAATGCCAATTATTGATGCTATTGTGTACTTCAACTGTTGTATGTAATAATATCAATAAACGGTATTACAAATTATTGACAACATTTTCAAATTTGAATATCCCGCCCGCACAGGCGCTTGCGATTTAGTTCCTCCAGTTCTCACATGAGCACACGTGTCGCTCCATAAGCGGCCATATTGGAAATATTTGTTTCCAATTTTTATCACGAAGCTTCACACCCGTGTCTAATACATTCTGTTCACAGCATGAAGTTGGTTCGCAGTGATGCTTTTATTTTCTCACTATTTTATTTTGAGATACAACAATAATTTAAAAAAATTTTATTTTGACACAATGAATCAATTTTAATCATGCAAATGTAGATAGCAATTATAAATTTTTATAAACTACTAACTTTAGACTCACACAAAATTAATATCAGTCATAAAATTAATAAAGGGTTTTAAATTCACTGCGTAGATAATTTTTTTCGCTAATAATTTAAATTTAATAATATACTTACAATTAATCCGTTTCCAATTTTTATTTAATCTGTAAATCCTTCTAATTATATACAAAATTTTATCTCTATATAATCAAAAGCTTTAATATATGAACAATGTGAAAGTAAGAATGTTCCAAATTAAATAGTTTTTTCAAAACATCAAATGAAAATATTAAAATTTTAGGATTTGATTTTTTTATGATTTTAAATGTAAAATTAAAACTGACAATCAAGAATTTCAAATCTTACTTTTTGATCAGTTTTCAGCTTGAAATTTTCAACATTAAATTATTTCAAACTGGAATCGTTTAATGCCAAACAATTTTGAATTGAGAGCATTTATCAAAGCATAGAAAATGGTTTGGTTTAATTTTTAAATCTTTCAAAATTGTATCGTTTGAAAATAATTATATGTTATAGTTTAATTCAGACAAATGTTCAAACAAACAAAATTATAATCGCGCCAGAAAATTCTGAAAAACTTTTGAAATTTTGCAATTTTTGAAGTTTATTCTACAGGTGCAAAAATGGTATACAAATTATTTTTGTGTAGTGTTCAAGGTAACAAGTAAGCATACAAAATTGAAAATAATGACAAATATTCGATTAGATTAAAATTGATTTTTAAAAAGTTGAAAATTTTGTTACCTGAACCATGTTTAGTTTAAATTAGAATATCAAGTAATGATTGTGTTTTTTTACAAACAATTTTTGTGGTTAAATCCAGGACAATTATTTTCAATAAATCTTATTTTTGAAAATATAAAATGATCTCGTGTTGTTCTAATTTAAAATAAATAAGTTTTAGGCAAAACATTTTTTAACTTTTTCAAAATAAATTTTAATCTAGCCGAATCCAAAAAATTAATTTTTTCTTGATAAAACTAATTCCTTTATTCAGCAGGAATTTTCGTTTTTATTTTACATTTTATATTCTTACTTGCTATCTGAAATGTACAAAAAAAGCTACAGTTGTTGCACCTATAGAATAATTTTCAAACATTTAGACATTTTTAAAGTTTTGAAAACTTCCAGTCAGCGCTCAACCTTTTTTTTAAAAGTAACATCATTCCAGCGAGTTTCTTTCACTTAGAGAAAAAAATGGGAAAATTCAACTTTTAATATTGTTGAGTGTTCCTGATTAACATTAGTACAATATTGTAGGCTTCCAATATTTTCAACAAAAAGCTTGAATAAATCAGTCTTCTGGTGTTAATTTTTAATCAGATACCTTCAAAATTATGAAATAGAAATTGAAATCCACAAAACTGAAAAAAAAACGTTTTAAATTTGTAACACAATATCACAATTAAAAATGCCGAAAGGAAACATTTAAAATGATTAATCATTGCATACTGATACATATTTAAAATGAAACCATTTCATTATATAATAAAGTCAATTGTATATTCTGCAAACTTTGAAAATTTCGAAAAAGCATTGAACACTGAATATTTTTAAAGTAGCTGCCCATCTTCACAAACCCCTTTCCAAATTAATCTGTGAAAAACTTGCCTTAAAAAACCATGCAAGAATTAGGCATTCAATATTTAATTGATTTAAATTTCCTATCAGATAATATTTTCTAATTGAAAAAGCTATACAGTTTGAAATTGGAATCATGGTATTCTTGTTTTAAATTTATGTTAATAATTGGCGATGCAATGTTTGAGATACAATAATAGTTTTAAAATTTAAAATATTTGTACACCTATATTCAATTTTAATAATGAAAATCTATACAGTAATAGTAAATTTTGATAAACTTTAGACTTGCACAACTTGTTATATCACTCATCAAATTGTATAGAGAATTTTATAAATTATAATATTATAAATTATAAATGTGTATCATACCTTTTATAAAAACAATTCCCAATTCGTATAAATCTTTTTTAATTAGAGAATTTACAAAAACAATACCTGATCTGAGTCAGAATTCGTGAGATTTAAAAAATTCCTTGTCCCGAATCAGAATTTGTTTGAATTTGAAAAATATATTTTTTTGAAAATAAGAATTTGCCCGTATATGAAACTTCCCTCTTTCAAAATTAGAAAAGGGAGTAATTATATTTCTGAATTCTAATAGAAAATGTTACTTGCACAAATTGTGATATCAGTTATCACGAATTTTAAGCACATTTTTATCCTTGAAACAGATTCCGATGGAATGTAAATATCCGATAAGGACCAGCTTAACGTCTACAACCTGAACGATAACGACTATAGGATACATGTACGATATTTAGTAATAAAGGACTCGAATATTCATCATTTATATATTAAATCAAATTCTTTATTAATACATTAATCAGTTTTTCTTCTAATTCGGAAAGATGAGGATTGTCTCTAATCTCATTTTATCCTTGGCAGTCATCGTCAACTCTATTGGTGAATATAATAATAATAATAATAATAATATATATGTATATATATCATTTTAGGTACATTTTTAAGATTTTCGAAAATTACAATTTATCCGGCTAGCCGATTGTCTGAAATATTTTCGGGATGTCTACCCGTAGTCTCGGTCAGTTGTTAATTTTTGCCTAGCGAATTCTTTGCTGAATCATTCTGCTTAATACGTAAAATTTATTTGAATAATTTTTTCAAATTTATTTATAAATATTAGGTTTTGATTCACTATCTTAATGCACTTAAAATATTTTTTAGTAATTTTTATCAGTTTTTGATACAGTCACAGATGTTATACTTCATCATTATGCGTGTTCTACTTCGGTCGATATTCTACTATATAAATAATAACATTTGCTAAGTTTCAAAATGAGTAAATGGAAAACAATATTTTTCATTGTTGAGCATTATAAAAGAGAGAAAAATTTTTTTTGGACAATATAGAATCTAATTGAAACATCCCATATATAGCAAAAATTATGTAAGCTTTTTAGTTTTTATACCAAAAAATTACTTTCATTATAATGTAACGATGCAATAATTTATATAAATAACAGCTACAAAGTAATCATTTTTAACATCGAATTCAGAAATAAATTGAAAACTAATATTTTCAATTAAAAAACAAATTAAATACCAAAGTTTCCGCACTTTTGAATTCATCAAAGTGTTTGACTGAAAACTATCTCTCTTTCGATTCAAAACAAATTGTAAATTAAAAAAACCTCTTTTTTATCCGATGAAAAATGTGTAAAATTAAGAAGGTACTCTTTAAATTTATACTTGTATTAATCCAAATGTTAAAAATTAGAAAAAAGTCCATCTTCCGATTCTAAAATTATTATATTATATTATATTATATTATTATAAAAATCCTAAGAGTAAAAATTTTTCCCGTTCATCATAAGAATCTTAAAAATAATGAATCTGCCCCGCTTCAACTCAATACAAATATTAATAGAATTTTTCAAAATGAAAACAACTTTTTCGACCAATTTAGAATGAAAATTGAAAACCAATATTCCACTAATTAAATTCTGATTGGAAATATTTGCCAAGATAACGCCAATTTTTGAAAACTAGTTCCTAGTTCACTCATTCCTATAAAATTAATCAATTTCCTTCAAACACGACAAACTTAATTTTCGCGTATTTGTATATCCCAGAAACTTCGGCATACTTTTGATTAATTAAAAATGAATTAACTTTCAATTTTACGGACGTCCAAATCTAAGTTATTCCCCAATGAAATGTTGATCCATGTATAAAATATTTATTTCTAAAAATGTTAACTTATTGACTTGCATTATTTTTAAATGAGGCAAGATTATGTCTTGAATGCATTTTAAACTTGAACTTCCTGTATTTTAAAACTTGATTTAAATTGACATCTTTACCATTTGAGTTTTTATTGATTGGCATAGTATTTCTAATTAGAGCTATTTTCAAAAAAAAAAAAACGTTTTAGTTAATTTTTTAAAATATTTCTAACAGATAAATTTTTTTATTAAGTATTGTTTATTCTGGCATCCATTTACATTCACTAGTTCTACATTTGTAAATAATTAAAACTGCTGATTTAAAAAAAAGAAAAATTTAATTAAGTTCTAATAGCTCTAGCAGATTTCTATAGTTAATTCATGTGGGATTCTTGTCAACTTGAATTTAATTTTAGTAACTCAAATTCAATCATTACATTCCAAAAGAATTATAGTTAAACAAAAATAAATTCTAGCACATTACACAATAGAAATCTAGCTATTCAAATGGAATTCAAGCAATCTAAAGTAATTATAATTAAATCCTAGTCAACTCTAAATCGAAATCTAGCAACTTCATATAGAATTCTTGTCAATTAATATGTAATTCTAAAAAACTATAATTAAATTATTGTAATTCAAACTGAATTCTAGTTAATTTAAATATGAATCTAGTTAATTAAACTTTGAATCTAGCAATTGGGAAAGGTCCAATATTTCAAGTAAAATTCTAGTCAAGTATAAATTCTTGCAATTCAAAACTGAAATTTAGGTCATTTAAATTGAATTAGAGTGGATTCTGCAATTAAAAATCAATTCTAGTTAATACAAGATGAAACTTCCATTTTATGTTCCATTGTTTAATTTCAACTGTTTATATTAAAATTTTTTTTTATATAAAACTTATTTATTTAATATAAAATATACTGACAATTAAGGCTTTCATTGGCAATTAATTTAGAAGTGTGCAAAAAACTTGAAAATTCGAAAATTTTAAGCTGAATAGCCCAAATTTTTTACAATTTAATAAGCTGGGTTTCTGATCATACGTTGTAATTCAAAGTTCAAAAACCTGAAAGTTTTGATTCAAATGGAGGAGCAAATTTGGGAAATTAAAATAAATTGGTAGCTTTCCATGAAACTTGAGGGAAAACGCTGTTCCTAGACAAATTGATTCTACCAAAAATATATTGTACACAACGTACACTAATCATATTTTTCCTACACCAAATATTTTTATACACA
Organism: Andricus kollari; assembly: GCA_932074435.1. NCBI lineage: Eukaryota > Metazoa > Arthropoda > Insecta > Hymenoptera > Cynipidae > Andricus > Andricus kollari. The sequence continues at coordinate 11,837 of CAKNWW010348319.1, read as the reverse complement.
AAATATTTCCTACACAGAATTTAATACTGTTATATTTTTCCTACATAAAACTTTTTCTAGACAGAATATTTACTACACACAATTTAATATTGTTTAATACTTTTTTTTCCTGCACTAAATATTGTGTACACAGAATATTTCTTACACATAATGTTATACATATACCGAGTATTTTCTACACAGAATTTAATACTGTTATATTTTTCATACACTAAATATTTTCTACACAGAATATTTCTTACACAAAATATTATCTATACCGAGTAATTTCTACACAGAATTTAATATTGATTAATATTGTTATATTGTTCCTACACATAATATTTTCTACACATAATATTTCCTATACAGAATTTAATGCTGTTATATTTTTCCTACACAAAAGATTTTCTACACAGAATATTTCTAGCTCAGAAATAAATAATCATTATTTTATCCTGAAAATATCTTTAAAATATTGTACAAAAGTTATTCTGTTCAATATTTTTCCTATGCAAAATATTTTCTATACAGAATATGTATTTTCTACACAGAATTAAATAGTAATGTTATACGATTATAATTTTACTTTAAATATTGTTGCTGCTATATGACAATAATCCTGAGTGTACATATTCAAGCAAGGTATGTTTTACACAAAAATATTACATGTGAAACATTCTGTGTAGAAAATATTGTATGTGGGAAAAATATAAAAGTATTAAACAATAATTATTTCTGTGTAGGAAATATTTTGTGCAGCAAATATTTCGTGTAGGAAAAATATAACAGTATTAAACAATAATTAATTCTGTGTAGGAAATATTTTGTGCAGAAAATATTTTGCGTAGGAAAAAAATAAAAGTATTAAACAATATTAAATTCTGTGTAGAAAAAATTTGAGTTGGGACGAGTATTACTCGAGACTAAGAATTGAAGGGGTTTTCGGGTTTCTGATCACGAATTTTAGATTAAAAAAAAATGTCATTTGTGATCCAAATAGCCTAAATTTTTGAAAAATTAATCAATTTTGTGATTTCCATGAATCTTAAAACTTATGGTTTTATAACAGAAAACCCCCTATTTCTGACTATTGCAGAAATTTGATAATTGATTGAATTTTCCAAAAATTTGAGCGATTTGAATAACAAATTTCAAATGTTTAAATTTGATTTCAAATTTGTGATCAGAAACCCGAAGAAACAGCTAGTTCCGACTTTCATTAAAATTAGTTAGCTTTTAAAATTTTCCAAAATTTGTAGCGTAGAGATCAAAAATTAAAAAAAAAATTAATTTTTTACTTTAAATTTGTGATCAGAAGCCCGAAAAACTCTCTAGTTATGCGTCTTATAAACATCTATTAATTTATTCAATTTTCCAAAAATGTACTTTATTTTGATAAAAATGTTCGAGCTGTTCGAGACTCGGAACTTTCGAGCTTTTCTTGAAGCTGGACCTCGAATTAAATTTTTTAGTAATCGGATTTCAAATTTTTGGATTCCGGACGTTTTAAACTTTAAAATATTCAAGCAAGAAGTGTTCTAATTAAACTGGTGGAATTTGGAAAGATTTTTTATTCTGATTTGGAATTTTGATTTATAAGAAAAAAATTTACAAAATAGTTTGTTCTGCAAATTAGAATTTGCATGTATTTAAAATTTCCCTTTTCCAAATTTTAGAGAAAGGTATGAATTATATTTCTGCATTATAATAAAACATTGTGATCGTATGAATTGTGATATCAATTATAACGTATTTAGAAGGTAGATTTTTTCTCCTTGAAGCTGACTCTGATGAAATGTCAATATCTGATAAAGGCCAGCTTTACGCCTACAATCTAAGAGATAACGGCTATAGAATAAATGTATCGTATTGACTAATGAAGCACTATAATATTCATCAGTTACATTGTTAATAAAGCTTTTAATTAATATGGTTTAAGTTTTTATATTAAGTTTTTGATCAGTTTTGCCTTTAATTCGAAAAAATGAGGATTGCCTCTAGTCTCATCTTATCCGTGGCCGTTATCGTCAATTCTATTGGTAAATATCATAATAAAATATTTCTATAATCTATATAATCTATAATTCTAGGTACATTTTTAAGCCATTCGCAAATTACAATTTGTCCGGCTATCCAATTGTCTGAAATATTTACGGGGTGTCTACCCGATGTATGATTTTAAATTCCCGGTCAACTGTTCATTTTTCCGGATCAGTTGAAAAACGTTTCAAAGATTTTAATGAATGCAAACTATTTTTAAAAGTTTCAAGCGATTTATTAAGATTCAAATATTTCTATTTTTGAACAGAGATTTCTGGCAAAGAATTATAATTCTGAGTTGAAACGTCAGATAACTGTTGGCCATAAGAATTAAAATTCTCTTTAGGAACAGAGAATTATGTAAAACAGTTCTAAAGCATAATTTATATTATTTCCCAAAATTCTTATTCCACGTAAAAATTGTCTGTTCCAAGTCAAATAATAATTCTTTACGGAAATTCCGTATTCCAAGTCACAATTGCATTTATTCCAAAAAATTCCCAGTTGCTGAAAATCAAGCTTATCTCATTAGCACTTGGAATTGATATTAGATCTTGAAAATTTTAGAAAAAGTCCCGAAAAGTTTTGCATAAGATTCCAAAAACTCAAATAAATTAATCAAGCCATTAATTTTGTAATCAAGTCTACGAAAGTAAGATTAAATAAAAAGTAATTATGAAGGGCGTTCGCCGCTATCTCTTTTAGTGTAATATTAAAAGATCCGAGTAATTGTCCTGAATAAAAAATAAGAAATTTAATTTCTTGAGAAAATGAAACAGAATTCGTTTAAAAATTTATAAACTTATTGATTTTTGCAATAATTTTCAAGAGCCATCTTGGGCTTTTTTTTAATTTTGAAGGTATAATATGAACAAAAAATATTTCAGGGTAATCATGATTGTCTTCTAAATTTTGAACTTCTGTGACCATTGAATGATTTCTAAAGTCAAACTTCTTTTTCTACCAAAGTTTTTAAATGCTTTATTGAAAACTTCAAAAATGAGTAGAAAAATCATTATTTTGAAAATGCTAACCCTTTCAAATGAAAACAAAATTTTTTACTTTTTTCATGTTTGCCTTTCAAATAGAAAAATTAGCTACTTTTTCATAATTTTTATCTTTGAAATCATGAAATTACTTATTTTATTATTGTTTTTTAGAGGGGCAAAGTTATTTATTTTTCAAGTTTTATCTGCTTCAAACTGAAAATTTTTTTAACAAACAATTGTTCCCCATTTAAATAAGAAATTCGTTTTTTTTTTAATTTTTCGCCTTTTAAATGAACAATTGCAGCATTTCTTAAGGTCGATTTTTTCAAAATGATTATTTTGCATGTTATTAATTTTTTCTTTAATAGTTCCTAAAATCTTTAGGATTTTTATATTTTCATCCTAATGAGAAGGTATTGGTTTTATGTAAAATTGTACTCAGTCGAGTTTCATCAAATCTCCACGTTTTGATACCCCCTGAGCCAGAAAAAACCGATGTTTACGTAGGTTGCTTTTTGAAAGCCCTACAAGATGACCCACACAACTTTTTGAATTTTCTTGAAAAATCGAAATTTCAAATTTTGGTTGCACAAACAATAATGAAAAATAAACGATTCCATTTTTCGGTGAAGCTATGCAAAATACGAAAAATGATAGCTTTGTAACTTTTCTCCTGTCAATCTGGAAAACTGTTAAATTATAAATCATAATATTATATTACAATATCAAAATTAAAAATTTTCCAACTTAAGGCATTCAGAATTTGAAAGATTGAAAAAAAGCATTGAAAATTGTTTAACTACTAAAGACTTTCAACTTGAAATTATAAAAGCTTGACATATTTTCAATTCTTTTATTTAAAAACTGTTTCTTCTAGATTTAAATAAAATGATTCAATTCCCCACTATACTAGTTTTAAAATATCTTATTTATAAAGTATCAAACTGAAATTATGAAATGTTGAGGAGCTTCAATTCAAAATTATCAAACAATGCAGGATTAAAATGGATAAAACAAGTTGGCATTTTGGGATTATGGGATGCTTCCTAAAGTCAAAATTATTTATCTAGCAGCTGAAAAATATTTAATTGAAAACTCTAGAAACGAGCTATGTTTTAAATATTTTACTGAATGCCATCATAGATTTTTTTAAAACTGTGAACGTCTGGTATCTTTGGATGCTTCCTAAAGCCACGCTTCTATCTATACCAAAGTTTGAAAATAATTAATTAAAAACAGCAGAAATTAGCTGCTTTTTGAATTTTTGATTGACCACTATCTTAAGCCACACTCATTTGCATAGCAAAGTTCACAAATATTTCTTTGAAAACAGCAGAAATTAGCTATTTTTAGAACTTTTAATTCATCGCTATTTTGGTAAATTAATAGAACCTCGACTAGCCTATTTAAATATCGACAGTCCGTCATTAATTCATTAATGCCTACCAACATACGATTGTCCACTCTAAGAAAATGTGAAGCTATATTTTTTTTGTTGCAGAGTCGAGCTCACAGACTTTAAGTCCTGAGAATGGTGTTCCTCGTTCCGAAATTTCTGATTCTCCTGCCAGATATGACGCTCCGGGTTCTTCGAGAAGGCCTTCTCCTCCTGCCGAGCCTCCACATCGTGACAGGACCAGGTCTCCACGTGCCAGGTGCAGGTCTCCCCCTGCCAGTGATTCTTCTTCATACATAATTGGACATAAACTTGAAGAACTTAAATTCATTCGGCTTATTCCTAAGAATAATCCATCCCAGCGATTTGAAGTTCGAAGATACACTTTCCCTCGCGATCAACCAATTAAAGTGAGAGGAGATAATCATGTCCTTCAGCCTATGCCAACCGAAGAACAAACTGTGTTATCAACGTCCAACGGTGACGTGCTTGCAATAGTGGAGAGTAATAATAGACTTCGTGGACTTTATACAATGAGACTTGAGCAGCGAAAAAGATCGAAAATAAACATGCACAGCGGCGTGATTGAAAAAATGACCCCAGAAGAAATCCGGGAAAGCCCATTAGGCAGAAGTTCACCAATCTCAAAGTGTTTTGAAATTCTTCATATACAAAAAGGTAACGTCCATATTGTTAGTACTGGTAGTAATGTTGTAATAGTGGTTGCGGCCCTTTTGTTTAACTTATAGGGTAAACACTTGATTCGAGATCTACAGAATTGTGATGCCTAAGTTCATCGGTAATTGATAATTATTTGCATTTATGTGCTTTTAATTTTACTTTAAATTCTGCTTGATACTTAAAATGTATTTCATTAATTTTTCTGAATTTATTTAAAGTATATTAGGTTGTGATTCGCTATCTTAATATTCTTAAAACATATTTCAGTGAGTTTGATTAATTTTTGATTCAGTCACAGGTGTTATACTTTATCATTATACGTGTACTATTTCGGTAGATAGTCTACTATATAAACAAGGAAATTTTCTTAACCATTGCGACAGAGCGTATTCAAATAAATACGCAGTAATGCAAGTCGTGTATTTGATCTATGATAATTCACGTAAAAATTTTCCTCTATTGTCGTTTCTTCAATTGTTGACAGATTTATTAAATAATGTTTATAGTTATCGCAAACCTATTCTCGTTAAATATGATTTTTAAAAATGTTGTTTCATCACTTGATGGATTTTTTTCAATTTTCTATACGTGTGTGTTATTCTTTTGTATGATTTTTTAAAACAAATACGATGATTTTTTGGGAAGAAATTGAAAACGCTTTTATTTTGCAGCCACTATATCATAAACGTAGAATGTCCAAAAAATTAATTGATAAAGATGGAAAAATCAAACAAAAGTCAGCAGAACGAGAAAAAATAATGAAAATCAGTTACTGAAATAATATAATCATAAAAAATCTGCCACACAAAACAACACGAGATATTAATCTGCAATAATAATTTTGATTTTTATATAGTGCTTTATATCTAACAAATGAGAAATTTACCGTCCTAACTTTACAGTTCATTCTACGTTTACTTAGTATAAATCGTTTTATGGGAAATTCTATAAAAAAAATTTAATACTTGAGTCTAGGAAAAGAATTCAATTCAATCATGTGTATTTTCAATTAAATCATTTTACTATCAGGACTTTAGTTTCTTATTTGATGTCACATGTCTTCAATGTTTCTGTTCAAAAATTGCTTCTTCCAATTTAAAATCAAATTATTAAAGTTCCCACACTACTAGGTTAAAAAAGTCCATTTTATAAGGTATAAAACTAAAATTAGGAAATTTTTAACAACTTTCATTTAAAATTATGGAAAAATGCAGGATTGAATTGAATTGAACAATTTGAGACTTCTGGGATCATCGAATGCTTTCTAAAGCCACACTTCTGTCTATAATAAGTTTGAATATGTTTCGTTAAAGAATACATAAAGACGATAATTTTGTAATTGTTAATTGACCGTCATATTAGGTTTCTTCAATGCTATGAATTTTGCTGTCCATACTTTCCGTTATAACAATTTATTATATGTTGTAAAGTTGATGATTAATGAGTAATTAACAATTAGAGATCAAACAATCGGAAGCATGTGTTACATAAACGTCAGTCCATGTGTCACTGATGAGGGTGTGTGCGCAAAAGAGTAATTTTAAATTTGCAGAAGGTTATGAACATCAATGGTGCTACTTCACACGGCAACTGAGAGACGAGATTCTTAGAAAATATCTTTTTCTTTAGAATACACCTTGAATTGTTTTAACTCCCTTCGAGTATTTCTAATTCTATAAAATTTAAACGAATTCTTAGAATTTACTTGTGCTTCTTTGAATTCTTTTAAAGTTCTTTACAATTCTCTTGAAACCTTTACAATACACCATAAGTTATTTTGAATTTCTCCAAGTCTTTTTTATTCTCTGAAATCTACTCAATTTTCTGAATACTTCTGAATTTTCGGAATTCTTCTCAATAGTCTGCATTTTTTTGAAATCCCTAAACTCTTTCAAATTCTCTGAAGTCTTTTGAATTCTTTTGTATTCTCTAAATTCTTTTGAAATTCTCTAATTTTTTTTTTAATTCTGTGAACGCTTTTGAAGTTTGTAAATTCTTTTGCACTCTGTGAATTCTTCCGAATTTTCTGAATTCTTCTTAACTCTTTGAATTCTTCTTAATTCTCTGAATTCTTCCGCTATTCTCTGAAAACAACAATTTCAAAACAGTTTAGAGAGTTCAGCAAATTTTAAAAGAATTCAAAGGATTCAGAATAAATCAGGGAATTCAAAGAATTTGGAATAATTCGGAATAATTCAGAGAATAGCGAAAGCATTCATAGAATTAAGAAGAATTCAAAGTATAAGGAAGAATTCATCAAATTGTGAAGAATTCATAGGGTGCAAAAAAATTCACAGAAATGAAAAAAAAATAGAGAATTTCCAAAGAATTTAGAGAATACAAAATCACTCATAGAATTCAAAAGATTTCAGAGATTTTGAAAGAGTTTAGAGAACTCAAAAGAATTCAGACAATTGAGAATAATTCAGAAAATTCAGAAGTATTCAGAGAATTCAGTAGATTTCAGAGAATACAAAAGACTTGAAGGAATTAAAAATAACTAAGGGTGTATTGTAAATGTTTCAAGAGAATCGCAAAGAACTTCAAAAGAATTCAAAGGAGCTCAAGTGAATTCTAAGAATTCGTTTGAATTCTACAGAATTATAAATACTCGAAGGAAGTTAAAATAATTCAACGTGTATTCTATACGACAAGATATTTTCTACGATTTACTATCCCATCGCTCAGTTGCCGTGTGAAGTTGCACCATTGATATTCACAATCTCCTGCAAATTTAAAATTACTCTTTTGCGCACACACTCTCATTAGTGACACATGGAATCTCGTCCATCTAACGCATGATTCCGATTGGTTCATCTTTAATTGTTAATTACTCATTAATTATTAACTTTACAACAAATTTTCATTATAATTTTCAACACTATTTTTTATGAGATATTTTTAAATATAAAAATGTATATTTATATTTGTAAAACCCTCTATATATATATATATATATATATTAATTTTCATTATATAGTTAGTTAATAACTACATAAAATGAAATTTATCAGCCAACTTTTTTGGAAATTACTGAAATTTTGGAAATTTAAATTTTTTCGAAACTAAGATTATTCAAGCATTACATGAAGACCATCAGCCTATGTGAACGATTGATGTAAGTGAAAATACGTTAAACCTTAAAGCGCCATGCTATGTAATAATAACACAAAGCGCCATGTGGAGTCGTGGGCGACGACCAGTTCGGACATTGTCATATTGCAAAGAGAGTGGCCGTTATTTCAAATCCAAAAAATTACTGAATACTCTTTAACTATCATTTTTGTGTGCAGATGAGGTTTTATCGAAGAAAACATTTTTCCTGCGTGTTAGACCTTAACCTGTTATTCTCGAAACAAAAATTTATTGTTATAGTGCAGCTTTGAAAAAAGGTATTCATTTGGGAACGTGAATTAGGTAATTTCAAGAGAAGTAGGAGGAACGTTTTTTAATGATTACCTCTTTATTTTTTCATGTAATTTTATTACTTTTAATGATAATCGCGTAAAAAAATGGGGTCTTTTTATACCCGGGGGGCGTTTTAAGGGTTAATGTAGGCAACAGAGGCGGTGACATGTCACACCAAAACTCTTCTCGTGACAATTCTTCCCAGGATAAGTCTCACCGGAACATCACTTCCCAAGAACAAGTATTTCCTGGACATCACTTTCCAAAAAAATATCATCCAGGAAAATCTCTTTTTATGAAAGAAAGTTATTCTACACTTTGAAAGTAAACTGGGACATCTCTTTCCTAAAAGCAAGGCTTCCCAGGCAGTCAATCCCAGTAACGATTCGGGTTAAGACACTATTAGACATCCCTTCCCTAATATGCGTATTCAAACTTTCGGGCTCTGGTAATATTGGATAATTCTTTCCTGAAAATCACTTCTCACATCCAAGAAAACATGAGCTGCTTTGAGCCACTATTGGATTCGGGACAAGTCTTCTCATAAAATCTCTTCTCGTATTCAAAAAAATGTATCTTACTTTTAAGTGCGACTGGACATGTCGTCCTGGGACAAGTCTTCACAGGAAATCACTTCGCATCTTTGAAAAAACGTGACATTCTTTGAGACACTATTGAACAGTTCTTCTTAGAAAAAGTCTTCCTAGCAACTCACTTCTTACTACCAAAAAACATGGCATGCTTCGACGCACCATGGGACAGGTATCTCGGGACAAGCTCCACCAATTTGAGATTCTTTCAGGCAACATTGAATACGTCTTCCCTGGACAAATATTCTCGAGAAATCACTTTCAGCCTTCAAAAAAATAGGAGTTGCTGCAAGGCACCATTGGATATGCCCTTCTGGGACATGTATTCCCGGGACTATTCTTCCTAAGGGGTTCGATATATGACCAAATACTCTTCTGCGTCTAGCCGCTAAAACGTGTTTTTAAAGAGCAACCTGGGAAAGGAATTCGAGATATGACTAATCATTCTTCTTTGATCAATCAGTCTTTTGTGACTAATCACGGATAAGTTAATACTTAAGGGTGACCTAAAAGAGGGGTTCGAGGTATGACCAGTCACTCTTCTGTGACCAATCACCACTCTTCTGTGGCCAAAAGCATAAAAAAATTGTTCGATGCGAGAAGTCATTTCTCGAACAGGCAGGTACCGAAAGCCCTGTCCAATAATGCCTTGAAGCATCTCCTGTGTTTCTGGAGGTTTGAGGTGATTGCCCAGGAATTTAATATTACCTGCGCCCAAGAGTTTGAATGTGCAAATAGAGACAGGAATATCTAATAGCGTCTTAACTCGAATTTCTTTAGCAAGGGTTGTCCATGGAAGCCTTCTTCGAAGGGAAGAGATGTCCCAGTTTGCTTTTAAAAGGTGGACTTTAACTCCCATTCGTGAGAAGAGATTTTCCAAGATGGCATTATCTTTCGTAAGTGATGTTCGGGGAAGACAGGTTCCTCGCGATTTCATATCCTAGTTAGACTTTTCCTAGGAAGACTTGTCCCGAGATGACTCACATGGAATGACTTGTACCGAACCCGGCGACATGGACCTACGAAAAAAGTATTCGAAGCCTATCCAATATAGTACTTTACATATCGAACTTAAGCATATTTATATTTCACTTATAAAATTGAGAGAGTATAGCAGACAGATAAAAAATCATATCCCCAGTGCTACAAAACCCTAAGAACTGAAAAATTTAATTATTTATACGCTCTTGCACAGTTCATCCCATGTGAATTTCATAGAAACCTTTAAGTGCCTCTGGCGATGGATAAATATTACCAATTTGGCTCAAATTCAGAGGACATTCTATTTTTGAATTTTCTCTTCAGAATCGCAAAAAAAATCTAAAAAAAGTAAATAAGTACAACCCGTACCAACATACTATTTTCTGCTTTAAACCGATACAAAACTTTGTCTCTTGTTACAGAGTTGAACCCACAGACTACAAACCCTGTGCCTGGTGTACCTGGTTCCGGAATTTCTCATTCTCCTGACAGGGATGCTCCGGGTTCTTCGAATCAGACTTCTCTTCCTGCCGAGCCCCCACTTCGTACCGGGTTTATATCTCCTCCTGCCAGTAGTTCTCCTTTACACATACTTGGATATAAATACGAAGATATTAGACTTCTTCGACTCATTCCTCATTCGAATCCGCTCCAGCGATTTGAAATTCGAAGATACACTTTTCCTCGCGATAAACCAATTCATTTGAAAGGATACCATAATGCCCGTGTGCCTATGCCAACTGAAGAACAAACTGTACTATCAACGTCTGATGGAGACATTTTTGCAATAGTGGAGAATGAAAGAAGACTTCGTGCAATGTATACAATAAAAGTAACTGCTCAAAAACGAGTAAAAATAAATATGTACAGCGGTGCGGTGGAAGTAATGACCACAGAAGAAATTCAGGAAACTACATTGCTCAAGCATTCATCAATCTTGAGGAGTTTTAGAATAGCTTGGGTAAAAGACTCTCCTCCACGTCTGATCAAATTCAACATATTTCATTCAGAGTGAACTGATATGACTCTAAAAAGTTTAGAAATTGATACAGATTAGAAATGAAGTAGAGAAAATGTGCGTTTAGTATTAAAATTAAATTAATTTCAAAACATCTGTAATGAGTAAAGAATTGTCAACCTTACATTTTTGTTTTTGTGAAGTTGCACTTCTGCGCGGCATTGTACGCCGCCAACGACGAGTCACGATACGACAATGCTTTTTTGTTGTTCTCGTTTCCCAAAAATGATGAAATCACATCAGTAAAATATAATGAAAAAATTTTACAAAAAAGATGTTCAAATGGAAAGGAAAATTAGTGACTGAAAAAATGTACATGGTTTAAGCAGAAAAAGTGTTGCGTAAAATGGTTTCTCTGGACGAACACAACGTGCTTACTTACAATCTAACCTCAAAACTGTCATTCATAAAGCAAAACTTTCCTATTTTCAAAGCGCTGGGCTGAAGCGTGACCCAATGGGCGATCGTCATCTAGTCAGTCATCATGCCAGTCGTTAATTTTAATTTTTATTGTTTTCTCCGACTATACTGCGATTCATTTAATTCTCATTATATCTATTAGCCACACTAGTTTTTAAATATTTGGTAAATAAATTAATTGTAAAGATGACAAAACATTTTTCTGTTATCATGGACCCCATGAACTTTAACACATGCACGCTTTAATTTTGTTGTTTCAAAGTTTTTTTTCAATCTTAATAAAAATGTTAAAAGTACAACATTTTCCTACTGAAATATTCAAAAATAAGCCG
>CAKNWW010348314.1:0-18867 GCA_932074435.1 Andricus kollari | reverse complement strand
AAGTTTCATAGGAAATTTAAAATGTTTTTGTTTTATTTTCAAAAATTATTTCAGTAGAATATTCCAAACGATATCCAAAATTATTTTCAAGAATTTGAACGATTGTAAAGAAGTTTTGAAAAGGTTCAAAAATAATTAATAAAATATTTCAAGGAATTCAAAACAATTTCAAAAAATTTTTAACGAAATGTAGATTATGAAAATTTCGAAAAAGTAGGGTTTAAGGAATTTTGAAAGGTTTCAAGAGAATAAACAAGTCATTTTAATATTCGTGGCAAAATTTAAATGATTTTTTATTTTTGCAAATTAATTTTAAGATAAAATTGAACAAGATTTCAAAACATTTCAAAAGATTTCCAAAATTGGCGAAAAAGAATCTGGAAGATCTTAAAGCAATTTTTTTTTAATTTAATGTAAAATTCGAAGATATTTGAAAATTTTGAAAAAATTTTAAGAATAATGTAAAACTAGAAACGATTTCAAGAAATGTAAAAAGAAAATGTGGATTTTTGAAGATTTCGAAAAAAAGCTTTTTTAGAGTTTTGGAAGGTTCCAAGAGAATAAAAAAGTGTTATTTTAAAGATTCTTGGGAATACTGAAATAAATCTTATTTTGAACAAAAAATTGAGGAAAAATTCTACTTATTTAAAAAGATATTGAGAAGTTTTGAAAAAATTTCAAAAGTAATTTAAAACCTGGAACGATTTCAAGAAATTTAAAACAATGTGCAGATTTTGGAAGATTTTGAAAAAAGGGTTTTAAATATTTTGAAAGATTTCAAAAGAATAAAAAAGTTATGTTGAAATTCCTGGGAAAATTTAAACGATATTTAATTTAAAAAATTAATTTTAAGATAAAATTGAAAAAAATTGAAAATACTTCGAAAGGTTTCGAAAATTGTCGAAAAAGAATTGGGAAGATTTAAAAGAAATGTTTTCATTTTTAGCAGCATTTCATAAAACATTTTAACTTGAAACAATTTCAAGAAATTGAAAACAAAATGTAAATCTTTGAAGTTTCGAAAAAAAGGAACTTTTTAAGAGTTTCGAAAGGTTTCAAGAAAATAAAAAAGTTTTTCTTTGAAGCTTCCAGAGAAAATTGAAATGATTTTTTATTGTGGAAAATTAATATTAAGATAAAATTGAAAATTATTTCAAAATAGTTATAACGAAACAAAATGAATTATTTTCTAGCTTTAAGAAATAAATATATAAATTTTTATAATTTTGTTCAATTAAGCGTTAATTTCAATTTTCAATAATCATTATAAATGTCAATAAAAATAAAATTCAATTGAAATTTACTATTTTCACAGTTTACTATATTTACATATGTCAATGCTAAATTTTTAACGGACTTCAAAGGAATTCAAAAGTTATATATTATATATACATATGTATATATTTTTTTCGAGAGAGATTCTAAATGAATTTATGGGATTTATAGAGATTTCGAAGGATTTTAACGGATTTTAAGATATCTTAAGAGGTTCCGATAATTTTACCGGACTTCAAAGATATAGAAGAGATTTTAAAATAAGGATTTTTTTACCAACAAAAAAATCCAATTTTTTTTTATTGAAAGTTAACATTTTTTGGTCGAAAAATCTAATATTATATTTTCAGTTCAGATTTATTCTCTTATGGATGCACATTTTTCTATTTGATTGAACACTGAACTATTTTCTTCACCATTTTTTTTTATTTGAAAATTAATTTTCTTAACTGAAAATCAATTAACAGTTGAAAATAATTTCTTTTAACTAAAAATTCAACTATTTTATTTTTATTTGTAAATTGATCGTTTCTAGTTGAAAATTCAAATTCTATTAGTTTCGTAGAAAATTCAACTATTTGGTTAAAGATCAAGTTTTTGGTTGCAAATTCATATTTTGAGGTTGGCATTTCAGATTTTTCAAGAGAATTTGCCTTTTTTTTTTGAAAATTCAACAATTTGGTTGAATTTTTTTTCTCTTTCAACTAAAAAATCTTTGCGGCAGAAAATTCAAACATTATGTTAAACATTTGTCTCTTTTGTTAGAAATTTGATCTTTTCTCGTTTAAAATGTAAGTTTTTGGTCAAAAAATAATCTGTTTTAGTTGAAGATTCAAATATTTTATGAAAAATTGTCTTTTTTTTTGTTGAATCCAATTGTTTTTGTTTTAAAATTAAAATTTTGTTGTTGTTGAAATATTAGCTATTATTTTTTTTCGCTGAGAAATAATATTTTTGGGATTGAAAATTCAATTGCTTGGTTGAATGTTCAACATCTTTGTTAAAAATGCATTTTTTTTTTGAAGATTCATCATTTAAGTAGAAAAATGAACTAATGTGTCGAAAATTTAATTATTTGGTTACAAGTTACACTATTTCGTTGAAAATTTAATTATTTTATTAAAAATTTAACCGTTTTCTTCAAAATTTGTATTTTTGGATAAAAAATTCGTCCTTTTGAATTAAAAATTCAACTTTATCTTAAAAAATGCATTTTTTTGCTTAAAAATTCAACTAGTACACGTTTAGTTGAAAATACAACTTTTTTTGGATGAAAACTAATTATTTTTATATAAAAATTCGACTATTTATTTGAGAACTCATCTTTATAGGTTAAAAACTTCATCTATTTAGTTAAAAATTCAACTTTTTCGTGGAAAATTTGTCCCTTTTGTTTAAAAGTTCAACCAATTGGTTTAGTTTGGTTGATAGTTCGTTTTTTATTTTTAATTCAACTACTTATTCCATTGAAAATTCATATTTGTAGATTAAAAATCATTTATCTGGTTAAAAATTCAACTTTTTTGTTGAAAATTTAATTTTTTTGTCAAATTTTGTTAAAAGGACATCTTGTTTGTTGAAAATTATATTTTTTGGAAGTAAAGTTCTTGGCTGAGAAATTATCCTTCGTGGTTAAAAATTCAATTTTCTTCCAAATAATTCATCTTTTCGGCTTGAGGATTTGATTATTCGGTTAAAAATACAAAGTTAAATTTTTTTATGAAAAATCGACGATTTCGTTGAAAATTTCTCTTTATAATTTGAAAATTCAACTTTTTGGGTAAAAATGCATCCATTTTGTTTCAAATTTCAACTACTTGGTTGTAAATGCAACTATTTATCACAAAATTAATTTAGGTTGTTTGTTAAGAATGGAACTATTTAGATGAAAATTCATCTCTTTTGGTAAAGAATTAATCTTTTATGGTTGTAAATGCAACTATTTTGTTGAAAATGCAATATTATTTTTTTATTATAATTTTTGGTGTTTATCAGTGTAGTCGTACAAAATTTTGACTTAAAAGAGCGTGACGTAGTTTTTGAACCACTCCTTGTGCAATTAAAGGACCCTTCCTATTGAGATAAAATTTTTTGTATTCATATATTAAATTATGTTCTCAAATCAATTAGGTTTTTGTAATTATTAAAAAAAAATTGTAAAAAATATAGATTAAAAAGAAGGTTTGATGATAGGTGTAACTCTGGGGGAATAACTTTGTGTTTGTGTGCTTTGACGGTAGTTACTAGCTGCCAGTCACGAAGACAACGACGCAGTCGCCAAATCACTTGACACAAAAAGCACCGATCAATTTCAAATTTATGGTCTGGGCTACGTTAATTAGTAAGCTCGAGGCTGGAGCTGTAAAAACACTTGGATCCAGGCTGGAGGGCCAGAATAGGTCGACCAGCGAGGATGGTTTTATGGATGATGGTCCTATGCTATGTTGTTGAAAGGAAACTTAGTTTTTCTCCGCTTTTAGCACTCAAGGAAAATTGTAGGAGGATTTGTGGAAATGAAACTAAATTATTCTGCATTGTGGCATATTTATTTTATTATCCATCCTCTTCCCTAAGAGATAAAAGATTATTATATAAAGTTGAGCTACAGAGTATAAGTTTAGAGAAAGGAAAGTTACTCCTTATTTCTTACTTTGAGAATATTTCATTGCTGATTGACAATGACAAATTTGATGAAATGCAGCGGAATGTTATTCAATTTGATATTTCCAATCTTGGCTTTTTCCATTTTTCACTTTGTTTTTTAAACAATCCTCTATTTTTCAGCGATGTGTAAGGCACTTTTTAAAAGGAACTAATATAGTTATCGTTATCGATACCTTTTCAAAATTTAACTTGCTCTTAGTTACTTTTGAAAAGAGACAACTATTGTTACTTTTGTATTTTAAACATATATGTGAGAAATATATACGAAATAGAATAATTAACGCTTTTTTCTATGTGAATTCTATGTTTAATTTTAAAATCAGGAAAGGGGAAAAGAAAATGAGATAAGGAAAGGAAACTGGATAGATTGGTATGAGCGGAAAGGTAAGGCAGTAGGAAAATAGAATTTAAAAATTGGAATTGAAGTTGAGATTTGGAATGAAAAGGAAAAGCAGTAGGAAAATGGAATTGCAAAATGGGGTAGGATATTGAATTGGAAAATTCAAGAAATAGAAGAAAATGAAGGAGATAGGGAAAGGAAACAGGACAGATTTGTAAGCGGGGTAATAAGGAACGGCAATTGGAAATTGGATCCGGAAAAAGATTGCAGGAAATGGAAAAAGGAAATGAGATAAGAAACAGGAACTAGATAGATTGGTATGAGCGGAAAGGTAAGGCTATAGGAAAATGGAATTTGAAAATTAGAATTAAAATTGACATTGCCAGTAGAAAAATGGGCAGAATATGGAATTGAAAAATGCAGAAAACGTAAAAAAGAAAAGATATGAGAAATGTAAGCGGCGTATATTTCTAAGAATGGAAAGGAAAGGCAGTAGAAAGATGAAAATACAAAATAGGGTAGGATATAGAAATAGAAAATTCAGGAAATCGTGAACAGGCTAAGAGGTAAGGAAATAGAACGGGACAGATTTGTAAGAGAAGTAAGGATAGACAGTAGGAAATTGGAATTGGAAAAAGATTGCAGGAAATGGAAAAATGAAATGAGATAAGAAAAGGGAACCGGATGGATTGGTATAAGGGGAAAGGTGAGGCAGTAGGAAAATGGAATTCAAAAATTAGAATTGAAATTGCGATTGGCAGTAGGAAAATGGGGCAAAATATTTAATTGAAAAATTCAGGAAACGCAAAAAGGAAAAGAGATAAGGTATCGGAGCAGGGTATATTTTTAAGAAAGAAAAGGAAAGATAGTAGGAAAATGGAAGTGCAAAATGGGGTAGGTTATGGAATTGGAAAATGCAGGGAATCGGGGAGAGGAAAGGAGATGGGAAAAGGAAAAAAGATAAGGAAAGGAAGGGGGCAGATTTGTAACTGAGGTAAGAACAGGCAATATGAAATTGTATGGAAAAAGATTGCAGGAAATGGAAAAGGGAATTACGATAAGAAAAGGGAACTGGATAGATTTGTATGAGCAGAAAGGTAAGGAAGTAAGAAAATGGAATTTGAAGATTGGAATTAAAATTGACATTGGCAGTAGAAAAATGGTGTAGAATATAGAACTGACAAATTCAGGAAACGCAAAAAGAAGCAGAGATAAGGAATGGGAGCCGGGTATACTTCTAAGAAAGGAAAATGAGAGGCAGTAGGAAAATGGAATTACAAAATGGGGTAGGACATAGAATTTGAAAATTGAGAAAATCGGGAAAAGGAAAGGAGATAAGGGAAGGGAACAGGGAAGATTTGTAAGAGAGGTAACGATAGGCAGTAGGAAATTAGAATTGGAAAAAATTTCAGGAAATAGAAAAAGGAAATGAGATAAGGATTAGGAACGGGATAGATTGGTAGGAGAGAAAGAGACAGATGAAATTTGAAAATTTACGAAATACAAGAAAGAAAAGAGATAAGGAATGTGAGCGGGGTATATTTCTAAGAAAGAAAAGGAAAGGCAGCAGGAAAATGGAATTGCAAAATGGCTTAGGATACTGAATTGGAAAATTCACGAAATCGAAGAAAAGAAAGGAGATAGGGGAAGGAAACGGGACAAATTTGTAACAGGGGTAAGGACAGGCAACAGGAAATTGGATCCGGAAAAAGATTGCAGGAAATGGAAAAAGGAAATGAGATAAGAAACGGGAACTGGATAGATTGGTATGAGCGGAAAGGTAAGGCTATAGGAAAATGGAATTTGAAAATTAGAATTAAAATTGGCATTAGCAGTAGAAAAATGGGCAGATTATGGAATTGAAAAATTCAGAAAACGTACAAAAGAAAAGATATAAGGAATGGGAGCGGAGTATATTTCTAACAATGGAAAGGAAACGCAGTAGGAAGATGAAAATGCAAAATAGGGTAGGATATAGAATTTTAGGACATTAGGAAAAGGAAAGGAGTTAAGGAAAGGAACGGGGCAGATTTGTAAGAGAGGTAAGGACAGTCAGTAGGAAATTGGAATTGGAAAAAGATTGCAAGAAATGGGAAGAAGAATTGAGATATAGAGGGAACTAAATAGATTGGTATGAGCGGAAAGGTAAGGCAACAGGAAAATGGAATTTAAAAATTATAATTAAAATTGACATTGGCAGTAGGAAAATGGGGTGGAATATAGAATTTAAATTTTCAGTAAATGCAAAAAGCAAAAGTGATAAGGAATGGGAGCTGAGTATATTTATAAGAAAGGACAGGCAGTAGAAAAATGGAATTGCTTAATTGGATAGGACATATAATTCGAAAATTCAGGAAAGGAGAACTGGATAGGAAGTAAGGAAATAGAACGGGACAGATTTTTATGAGAAGTAGGGACAGGCAAATTGGAATTGGAAAAAGATTGCAGGAAATGAAAAAAGCAAATGAGCTAAGAAAAGGGGACTGGATAGATTGGTATGATGGGAAAGTTGAGGCAGCAGAAAAATGGAATTTAAAAATTAGAATTAAAATTGATATTGGCAGTAGAAAAATGGGCAGAACATGGAATTGAAAAATTCAGAAAACATGAAAAAGAAAAGATATAAGGAATTGCCTAATGAGATAGGGTATAGAATTGGAAAATGCAGGAAATTAGGAAAAGGAAAGAAGATAAGGAAATGGAACGGGGCAGATTTGTAAGAGAGGTAAGGACGGGCAATAGGAAATTGGAATATGAAAAAAGGTTGCCCCAAATGGAAAAAGGAATTGGGATAAGAGAGGGAACTAGATTGGTATGAGCTGAAAGGTAAAGGAGCAGGAAAATGGAATTTAAAAATTAGAATTAAAATTGACGTTTACAGTAGGAAAATGGGGTGTAATATAGAATTGAAATTTTCAGAACATGCAAAAAGCATAAGAGATAAGAAATGGAAGCGGAGTATATTCATAAGAAGCGACAGGCAGTAGAAACATGGAATTGCTAAATGGGGTAGGATATAGAATTGAAAAAATCAGGAAATCGAGAACAGCATAGGAGGTAAGGAAATAGAACGGCACAGTTTTATATGAGAAGTAAGGACAGGCAGTAGGAAATTGGAACTGGAAAAAGATTGCAGGAAATGGAAAAAAGCAAATAAAATAAGAAATGGGAACTGGATAGAATGGTGTAGGAGGAAAGGTGAAGCAGTAGGAAAATGGAATTTAGAAATTAGAATTAAAATTGCCATTGGCAGTAGGAAATTGTGGCGAAATACGGAATTGAAAAATCCAGGAAACGCAAAAAGGAAAAGAGGTAAGGTATGGGAGCGGGGTATATATTTAAGAAAGAAAAGGAAAGACAGTAGGAAAATAGAAGTGCAAAATGGGGTAGGATATGGAATTGGAAAATTAAGGAAATTAGGAAAAGGAAAGGAGATGGTTAAAGGAAAGGAGATAAGGAAAGCAAGGGGGCAGATTTGTAAACGAGGTAAGGACAGGCAATAGGAAATAAAAAAAGATTGCAGGAAATGGAAAAAGGAATTGAGATAAGAAAAGGGAACTGGATACATTGGTATGAGCGGAAAGGTAAGGCAGTAGAATGCAGAATTCAAAAATTCAGGAAACGCAAAAAGAAGCAGATATAAGGAATGGTAGTGGAGTATATTTCTATGAAAAGAAAGGAAAAGCAGTATGACAATGGAATTGCAAAATAGGGTAGGATATCGAATTGTATACTTCAGGAAATCGGGAACAAGACAGAAGATAAGGAAAGAAAATGGGGTAGATTTGTGAGAGAGGTAAAGACAGTCAGTAGGAAATTGGAATTGGAAAAAGATTGCAGGAAATGGAAAAAGGAAATGAGATAAGAAAAGGGAACTCGATAGATTGGTATGAGGGGAAATGTAAGGCAGTGCGAAAATGGAATTTTAAAATTAGAATTAAAATTGCTATTAGCAGTAGGAAAATGGGGATTGGGAAAATGGCAGTGGGAAAATGGAATTGCACAATGGTGTAGGATACAGAATTAGAAAATTTAGAAAATCAGGGATAGGAAAGGAGGTAAGGGAAGGGAACGGGGCAGATTTAAAAGAGATGTAAGGACAGGAAGTGGGAAATTGGAATTGGAGAAAGATTGTAGGAAGTAAAAAAAAAAGAAGTGAGATGAGATGAGGAAAGGGAAATGGATAGGTTGGCAAGAGCGTAAAGGTACGGCAGTAGGAAAATAGATTTTGAAAAATGGAATTAAAATTGAAATTGGAAGTAGGAGAATAGGACAGAACATGGAATTTAAAAATTACGTATTCTTCCAGGAACACTATTACAGAACAATGTGACCTTTATCTTGTGCAATTGTTATGCTACATGACTGTCAAAATGTTACCTTTTCCTTGCGTAACATTTACAGAACGTGTCCTCTGGGTGCAGTAACTAGTTAAAAGAAACAAGTTATTTCTCATCACTGCCATTTATCTCTTTTCATTCTTCACATACAGAGTGAAAAATGGAAAACAAAAATTAGCGTGCCATTTCAAGAACGTTATCCATCCATGCTTTGGTCCCGAGTCGTGGAGATAAGTTGGAAGCTGAAGTCTGTGAAATAAGATTAAAGCTGTTATGCAGACAGCGATGTTATTTCCCAGGAGGAGGTGGGCTGGAGGAGAAGATGGGAAGGATGCTGAATTCACAGCAGGAGAGTGTTCTAAGGTTGTTGGTGGGGGAGGGGGTGAGCTGATAAGGATAGTGAAGGGGGAGGGACAGGAGAAAGGAGTATGAGAGAATTTCAAAGTGGGAACAAGTTAGTTAGCGGTTGTATCACAAGACTTTGGGTACATCATTTGAAGGTGTGAATCACGCATGCATCGATGCACATGTAACCAAGTTCACAAACACAGGAGCGCAGGTTATGTGCTTGTAAGACGATGTG
This sequence comes from Andricus kollari, assembly GCA_932074435.1. Taxonomy (NCBI): domain Eukaryota; kingdom Metazoa; phylum Arthropoda; class Insecta; order Hymenoptera; family Cynipidae; genus Andricus; species Andricus kollari. The sequence continues at coordinate 9,665 of CAKNWW010348314.1, read as the reverse complement.
TGAAACTCCTGAATCCCATTACGGATCTTATTCTAAAAAAGCATCCCTGTGACTCCAACCACGGAGATCTTTGGATACCGCATTAATCGAGTCCTGATCGTGCCTCTGTATCCTTCTGGGATTCGAGTTCCAAATGGTTTCCTTGCCTTGTAGAATTTTCGCCAAGGAGCGATACCAGCCTTCCGCAATCTGGAATTGGTTGATCGATTCAGTGATAAGTCGTAAAACAAGGTTTCAAGTTTAAATTTATGGTTCCTTGTAAATCTTGGGATATCAAGACGTTGCTTATCATTCTGATTATCAACATCTCGAGGTAGTGTCAGGTATCGTGTTTTTTGTTTGGATTGATCATTTTTGTAAATGATGGTTATGAGCCCAAAGTAATGTTTTGAAATTTCTAGGGCCCAATATTTGGCCAGTATTGAGAAAAACGACTTCAAAGTTTGCGCCGCCGGTCTTATGGACTAGAAAAGTAGATCATCTAACTGGCCAAGTAGCCCCGACGGTAGCGCGTTCAGTCTGTAGCTGGAAGTTTTTATTGAAAGAAAGCATGCTTTAAACCGCCTGAGCTACTCGGCCAGTTAGAAGATCTATTTTTCTAGTCAATAAAACGAGCGGCGAAAACTTTAGAGTCGTTTTTTTTTTAAACTGGCCAAATATTGAATCCTAGGAATTTCTCAATTTTACTTTGGGGTCATGACCTTTATTTACAAAAATTATGAATCCAAACAAAAAACACACTACCTGGCACTTCCCTTGTCAGATCAAAATGATCCACTTTTTAGGATCCAAAATTAATTTTTACACAATTTCATTTATATCTGTCGCGTGGAAGTTGTCATACTTTATATTGAAAGTCGTAGGTTAGTCACGACCGACATAATATTTCTAAAATAAAGAATTTTTTCAAAAATTTTGAATTTCAGGGTAGGAGAAAAATTCCAATATTTCTATTATGGGATATAAATCTCTGTCTCTGGAAATTAATTTCTTCTTTATAAAGGTGTTTCTTTTGATTCACCTACAATATGTTTTATAAAACGTTAAATTTTCAACGAATAGTTCATTTTCAACTAAAAACTATAAATTTTAAACCAAATTGTTAAATTTTTAACCAAAAAATATCAATTTTCAAAAAAAAAAAGAACACGAATTTTCAACTAAAATGATCAATCTTACAGAAAAAAATGAATTTTTAATGCAGGAACGACTTTCAACCGAACAGTTGATTTTTCAACCAAAATTAATTAATTTTTGGCAAAAAATAAAATATGCAGTTAATATTTCGACCAAAAAAAATAATTTTATTTTAAACCAGAAATAGTTGAATTCTACCAAGAAATACGAACTTTTAACAAAATAGTTGTATCCTTATCTAAAACAGATTAATTTTTTATCAAGCAGAATAATTGTTTGCTAAAAAAGACGAATTTTGAACAAAATACATTTCAACTAAAAAAGACAACTTTCAAACAAAAAAAATTTAATAGTTAAATTTTTAGTTAAAAAATTGATCGTAAACAAAACAAAAATGAATTTTTAACAAAACAGTAATAGTGGACATTTCCATACAATTTTTTTTCAATTTAGAATAAAAAATAGTTCATTCAAACCAAAAAGGTGAATTTTGAATAAAAGAGTTGAATTTTCAAAGAAGAGAGATTTTTCAGTCAGGAAGAAAAGAAATGCAACCAAATTGTTGAATTTTCGATAAAATACATGAATTTTCAACTAAAATGATGAATCCTTAATTAAAGAATGATTTTTCAACCAAAAAATCAACTTTTATCCAAAGACTCTAATTTTCAATCAAGAAGCTGAATTTTCAAAGGAGATAAATTTTCTATCAAAGAAGATGAATTTTCAACACAATTGTTGAATTGTAAATACAAAACGGTATATTTTTCAACAAAAATGTAATAGTTTAATTATTAGTTGAAAAATTAATTTTCAGCAAAAAAACATCATATTTGTAACAAAATAATTCCATTTTTAACCAAAAAAATTAATTTTGAACCAAGCAGTTCAATCACGTAGTTGAATTTTCGACCAAATAGTAAAATGCTTAGCCAAAACAGATTATTTTCCATCCACACAGTTGCACTTTTAACAAAAAAAGACGAATTTTCAACTAAGGTAAGGTTTTTAGTCAAGAGAGAAAAACACTTTCACCAAATTCTTGAATTTTTAAGATAAAAAGGCGAATTTTCTACAGAAAATTTGAATTCTCAACCTGCAATTATAAATTTTCTAGAAAAAAATTTAATTTTCAACCAAATAGTTGAAATTCTTACCAAAATGCTTGAATTTTTAATAAAAAAAGACGAACTTCTAACAAAACGGTTAAATTTCGAACAAAATAAAAACATTATCTACCAAATAATATAATTTTAAACAAAAAAGATAATTTCTCAACAAAAAATATAATAGTAGACTGTCCAACTGAAAAAATTAACTTTCAACTTTTAAAATTTCAATGTGCATAAATGGTCATGATATTGTTTTTTTTTTAAATACTAATTTAAAACATGATGCCAGTTGACAATTTGAATCTTTTTGAGATTTCTAGAATTTGTAGAATAGTGGATTGGAAAAGGATGTGAAGAATTGGAAAGGCACTGTGAAAAATTTTTGGGAAAGGAATAAGGAACAGCAAGAGATGAAAATATTGCTAGAGACAGAACGAGAAAGCGGTTAGAGAAAGAATAGGAAGTTGGGAAGGAAATATGGGATAGGGACGGATGGGAACAATAGTATAAAACAATATTTAAACGATGGAAAGGAGTAATTGGAACTGGAAATAAAAATAGGAAAATCCATGGGAATAAGATCAGGAATTGCATTAAAAACAAGGTAGAGAAAGGAATAGGAAAATTAACGGAAGAAGAAAATTGTAAAGAGAATTCGAATTGGAATAAAAAATCCAATATAAAAGGGAACAGAGAACGGAGTTTAAATATTAAAAGGATATAAAGCAATAACGGGATAGAGAATAGAGAAGAGTGGAAAGAGAATATAAAATATAAAAGGGAATGGAGTAGAAGAAAAATTGAAAAGAAAATAGAGAAGGGAATTCAATTACGAAAAGGATGCAATACAGGAATGCGAAATCGAATAAAAAAGAATGGACAGAGGAAATAAAACACAAAAGGGAATAAGTATTGGAAGAACATAGGAAAAACAAAATTATGGAGGAGTAAGTTATGAAACTGAAAAGGAAATGGAGTGGAAGAAAAATCCAAAAAAGAATAGAGAAGAAAATGCAGAACCCTAGATGATTTTAAACATATGATATTAGATGATGGATCACTTTCATTGTTTAAAAACAAAGAGATTTTTTTCATACATGGTGAAAAATTGTACAGAGGTTCTGGGGAATCAACCAAAAATAATTCTGCGCCACTTGTTATGGCTAATGGCGGCTTGTATCACCCTCATAGTTACGGTGTCAGATGCTTGTTGTCTCCCTTGCTATCCTTTCCCTCCCTTTTCGACTCCGCCTTCTCATCCAGTCTTCCGCCTCTGTTAAACACCCCACATTTTAGCACACCTGTCCATTATTATTCCCAAAATTTGCACAAAAATGTACAGACACAAAGTTTTGAAATTAATGGGAATAATATTTACATCATTCCTAAGGAAACATCCATTAATTATGTAGGATGATTTTTAAATTTTAGACCAACTCCACCCTATTGTATGGATTCGTAAAACATTTTTACGGAATTGAACGAGATTTCTCAAGGTTTTTAGGGATTGAAAAAAGTTTTGAGGAATTCCAAAAGTTTTGGGGTATTTGAAAAGATTAAAGATGATTACGAGAGGTTTTACAGATATCAAAGTATTGAAAAATATTTTAAGAGTTTGAGGAAATTACCTAGGACAAGTTCAGACATTATGTAAATTTTTTATGGAATTTTAAAAGATTTTAAGGCACCTTAAGATGAAGGGATTTTAAGTGTTTTCGAAATATTTTTACGAATTTTGAAGGATTTCAGGGAAATTAATTGTATTTCGAAAATTTAAAGGATTTGAAGGTATTTACTAAGATTTCAGGGTATTTCAAAAGATTTGTAATGATTTTAAAGAATTTTAAGGGATTTTAACGGCTTATAAGAGACTTAACAGGGTTTCGATGATTTTACGGGATTTCAAAGGATTTTAGCGGATTTCAAAGGATTCGAAGATATTCGTTCCCACTAATTTTAGAGGATTTCTTAAGATTTCAAAAGATATAATGCAATTTCTAAGGATTTACGAGTATTATAAAGGATTCTAAGCGGCTTCCAGGAATTTTAATGACTTTTGAAATATTTTAAGGGATTTCAAGAGAGCTAAAGAAATTTGTAAAGATTCCCACGGATTTTAAAGATTTCAGTTAATTGTGAAGGGTTTCAAAAGATTTTAATAAATCTCGTAATATTTCCAAATTATTCAGCAAATTTCAAAGGTTTTGATCGATTTTTATAGATATCAAGGAATTTCCACAAATTTCAAAACGATTATAAGGAATTCTCCAGATTTCAAGGGCTTTCAAGGAATTACAAAAGTTGTTGGCATTTCAAAAGATTCCAAAGGACAGGGGATTTTAAAGGATTTTAAGAGATACCGAAGTATTTTCACAAATTTTGAAGGCTGTCAGGGAATTTGATTGGATTTCATAGATTTGAAGAGATTTGACGGGAGTTTATGAATTCAAACGATTTGAACGTATTTTAAGAAATGTAAAAAAGTTTTGATGATTACACGGGATTCTAAAGAATTTGAAGAGATTTCAAAAGATTTTAAAGTATATCCGCATATTTTGGAGGAATTCATAAGCTTTCAAAAGATTTAATGGAATTTTTAAGGAATTTTTAAATATTATGAAGGATTTTAAGGTATTTCGAGAAATTTGTAATGGCCTTTAAAATATTTTTAAACATTTGAAGGAATTTCAAAAAATTCGGAAAGATTCCCACAGATTTGAAATATTTCAATAAATTTAAAAGGAATTTTAAAGATTTCAAGGTATCTCGTAATATAATATTTGAAAATATGTCGCTACATTTGAAGGATTTCAATAGACTTTTAGAGATTTCAAGGAATTTGGAAGATTTCAAGGATTTTAAAAGATTTCACGATATCCATGAAGTTCCAAGAATTTAAAAGAATTTTCACATTACTTAAAAAATGTAAAGGGATTTACAAAATCATCAAAGACTTCAGGAGATTTCAAACAATTGCCTAAACTTTCAGGTATATATTCTACGAAATTTTAATTTATTGGAACATGGAAAGAAATTTGTTCCTAAAACTCTAACCACCATATTGTAATTTTTTCAAAAGATATTTCGGCAAGTGGATAGCTCTCAGATGTCCAAAATGTTTTTTACGCTCGGACTCTTAAATAAATTTTAGAACAAAATTATTATTAGATTCTATTGGAAACTATCAGAGAGACACTATTGCAGAGACTCTATTAGAGAGATAATATTGGTGATTCACTGATAAAGAGACATTATTAGGGAGACAATATTAGAGAGATACTATTAATGATACACTATCAGGGAGAGAGACACTATCAGAAGCACAATTTTAGGGAGACAATATTAGAGAGACACTATTAGAGGCACCATTTTAGGAAGACAATATTAGACTGACAATATTAGAGAGACAACATTAGAAAGATAATATTAGACAGACACTATTAGAGGCCCAATTTTATGTAGACAATATTAGAGAGACACTATTAGATAAACACTATGCAAGGAACACAATTAGAGAGACACTATTAGAGGCACAATTTTAGGAAGACAATATTAGACTGACAATATCAGAGAGAAAATATTAGAAAGATAATATAAGACAAACACTATCAGGGAAAGAGACACTATTAAAGAGACATTATTATAGGCAAAATTTTAGGGAGACAATATTAGACAGGCAATATTAGTGATACACTATTAGAGAGATAGAGACACTATTAGAGGCACAATTTTAGGTAGACAATATTACAGCGAGACTATAAGATAAATACTATTTAAAAAACGAGATTAGAAAGACACCATGAGACAGACACTATCAGAGACCCAATTTTAAGTAGACAATATCAGAGAGATACTATCAGATAAACACTATTCAAGGAACACAATTGGAGACACACTTTTAGAGGCACAATTTTAGGAAGACAATATTAGACTGAAAATATTAGAGAGACAATATTAGAAAGATAATATAAGACAGACACTATCAGAGGCCCAATTTTAGGTAGACAATATTAGAGAGAGACACTATTAGATAAATACTATTTAAGGAACACAATTAGAGAGACACTTTTAGAGGCACAATTTTAGGAAGACAATATTAGAGAGAAAATATTAGAAAGATAATATTAGTGATACACTATTAGGGAAAGAGACACTATGAAAGAGACGCTATCAGAGGCAAAATTTTAGGGAGACAATATTAGACAGACAATATTAGTGATACACTATTATAGAGATAGAGACACTATTAGAGGCACGATTTTAGGTAGAAAATATTAGAGCGAGACTATAAGATAAATGCTATTAAAAAAACGCGATTAGAAAGACCACAGAAAAAAGTGAGGGTTCGGTAATGTGTTGTGGCTTAGGTAAAAGTTGGTATCATTTCGAACTGAGACTCCAATAGAACTCTTTTTGAGGGTTCCTTTTTATTTCTTTGTTATCCGGTAGATGGCTATTCACATTTTCAACTGCGCATGTGCTGAAAAGTGCGGGCCTATTTGAAATCAATAAATACTATGAATAATCATACAGACAAAAATTAACAAACCTTTTTTATTCTTTTTAAATCCAAATTAAATTAGATGAGAAAAATGCCTAACTTTCTAAAAAATGTAATATTAACGTAATATTGCAAGTGTATATTATATCATTTTAAATCGTACCGCGCTTTTTTGTTACATGTGCAGTTGAAAACGTCGGATCCGTCGGATATTCAAACTAACCTTAAAAACTGTCACATTTTATGTGCACTATCTTTCTTTCCAGAATGACTAATGTCTATAATTTTAGTTTCTTCATTAAATTTTTCCCAGTGCAATATCATTTTATCCGAATTACAGAGTACAATGTGCATCCTTAACTTCTAAAATCTTCGAAGTGAGTCGAGGCAGAAGTGACAAAAAAGGCTCTATTGGAACCGTTTCAATCCATACTTTGGGTTCATTTAGAAGCCATTTACCACTTTGGGTTCCTTTTCAGCAAGAAAGGTTCCTTTTTGTAGCAGCTCCTTTGGAACCAAAAATTGGTTCTAATAGAAACCCTAGTTTTTTCTGTAACACTATTAGACAGACACTATTAGAGGCACAATTTTAGGGAGACAATATTAGAGAGAAAATATCAGAGAGACAATATTAAAGATACAATTATAGTAATACGCTATTAGGAAGAGAGACACTATTAGAGAGACACTATTAGAGGCACAATTTTAGGGAGCCAATATTAGACTGACAATATTAGAGAGACAATATTAGAAAGAAAATATTAGAGTGACAATATTAAGGATAAAATTGTAGTGATACACTATTAGGAAGAGAGACACTATTAGAGAGACACTATTAGAGGCACCATTTTAGGGAGAAAATAATAGACTGACAATATTAGGGATACAACATTAGAAATATAATATTAGTGATACACTATCAGGGAAAGAGACACTATTAGAGGCACAATTTTAGGGAAACAATATTAGTGATACACTATTAGGGAGACAATATTAGAGAGACAATATTAGCGATACACTATTAGAGAGAAACACTATTAGAGGCACAATATTAGGGAGCCAATATTAGAGCGACACTATTAGATAAACACTATTAAATAAACGCGATTAGAAAGACACCATCAGAGAGACAATATTAGTGATACACTATTAAAGAGAGAGACACTTTTGGAGGCACAATTTTAGGGAGACAATATTAGAGAGACACTATTACATTAACACTATTAAAGGAACGCAATTAGAGAGACTCTATTAGAGGCACAATTTTAGGGAGAAAATATTAGACTGACAATATTAGGGAGACAATACTAGAAATATAATATTAGTGACACACTATTAGGAAAAGCAACACTATTAGAGAGACACTATTAGAGTCCCAATTTCAGGGAGACAATATTAGTAATAAATTATTAAGGAGAAAGACACTATTAGAGAGATACTATTGGAGGCACAATTTTAGAGAAAAATTATTAGAGCGAGACTATTAAATAAGCACTATTAAAGAAACGCAATTAGAGAGACACTATATGAGGCACAATTTTAGGGAGATTTTATTAGAGAGACAATATTAGTGATACACTATTAGGAAGAGAGACACTATTAGGAGCATAATTTTAGGCAAACAATATTAGTGATACACTATTAGGGAGAGGACACTATTAGAGCGGAACTACTAGGTGAACATAGTTAAAGAAACGCGATTGGTAAGGCACTATTAGAAAGACACTATTAGACAGACACTATTAGAGGCACAATTTAAGAGAGACAATATTAGCGAGACAATTTAGAGAGACAATATTAGAGGAATAATATTAGAGAGACAATATTAGAGGGATAATATTAGTGATACACTATTAGGAAGAGAGACACTAATAGAGATACACTATTAGACAGTCAGTATTAGAAATATACGACTGAAGATACACTATTAGAAAAATAACACTATTAAAGAGACAATCTTAGAGAGACAATATTAGTAAAACACTATTAGAGAGAGAAAGACTATTGAGAGACACTAATAGAGAGACCATTGTAGAGATACAATATTAAAGAGACAATATTGGAGATACAATATTAGAAACACAATATTAGTGAGACAGTATTAGAGAGACACTATTAGAGATACAGTATTAGAAAGACATTATTAAAAAAAACACTTATAACTAAATAACATTAGTAAAACAATATTAGGGAGAGAAACACAATTAGAGAGACTGTATTAGAGAGACACTTTTAGAGAAACAGTATTAAAAAGACACTTTGAAGAGTCACTATTAGAAAGACAACGTGAAAAAGCATCTATTAGAGAGATACTATTAGAGAGAAAATATTGCAGAGACACTATTAGAGAAACAGTATTAGAGAGGTACTATTAGAAAGGCATTATGAGACAGAGACTATTCGAGAGGCACTTTTAGAAAGACAATATAAAAAAGCTTCTATTAGAGAGATACAATTAGAGAGAGACAGTATTAGAGAGATCCTATTAAAGAGAAACAGCATTAGAGAGACTCTATCAGAGAGACAATATTAAAATATGACTATGCGAGAGACAAAATATTAGGGAGACACTATTAGGGAAAGAGGCACTGCTAGAGATAAAATATTAGTGAGATCCCGAGTCGAAATTTAGGCCCTACTTTGAAGCTATAACTCCTACCTTAGTAGGCGCTAAAGCAGCAAACTAGGTTCAAAATAAGCAGCGATTTCAATTCAATCTAGACCCTACTTTGACGCTAAAAATGTCCGAAATCGGCCGTTTTTCCACGTTTAGCGTCAAAGTAGGGCCTAATTTGAACCTACTTTGATGCTTTAGGCCCTACCCTATATTGGTGCTGCAGACCCTACATTGCTGCTATAGCCCCTACACTGACAATAATAATAATAATAATAACAATGCATTAATATTTGGACAA
>CAKNWW010348311.1:5459-22501 GCA_932074435.1 Andricus kollari | reverse complement strand
CCTTTGCGGTTATTCTCAATTTCATTTGTGAATACAATAATAAAATATAGATCTATAATTATAAGTACATTTTTTAGTTTGCTGCAAATTACTATTTTTCCGACTATCCGATGATCTGGAATATTTATAGGGTGTTCACCAGATGGATGATTTTAAATATCCGGCGAATTGTTAATTTTTACTGTCAATGAAAAGGAATTCAAAAGATTTTAATGCTCTCAAACGATTTTTAAAAATTTGAAGAGATTTCTGAAAAAGAATGATAATTTTGAGTTGGAACATCACATAACTTTTTGTCATATTTAACGTGGCACAGAGAATTTTGCAAAAGAATTATAATTCTGAAATTAGACAGGGATTTTTTTTTAATTCCTTCCTCAGAAGCAGAATTAAAATGATTTTCCCAAGTTTCTGTTCCATGTCAAAAATTCTCTGTTCCAACTCGAATAATAATTTTTTTACGAAAATGCCTCGCCTTAAAGTCTAAATTATCATTCTTCACGGAAATTCCCCGTTCCAATGTAAAAATTATAATTTTTTACGGAAATGTCCTTTTATAAAGCCTAAATTGTAATTATTTACGGAAATTCCCTATTCCAAGTCACAATTGCATTACTTCAAAAAATTTCCCGTTGCCAGAAAATCAAGCCGCTATTTTGAATTTTTTTTAAATTTTGGACTTCTGTGATCATTAAATTATTTCTACAGTCAAAATTCTTTTGCTAGCAACGTTTTTAAATATTCAATAAAAAACTGCATGAATGAGCTATTTTTGGAATTTCTAATTGACTGCCATCTTGGATTTGTTCACAATTTTAAATTTTCCTGTCCACCATTCACTTTACAACAATTTATTATATTTTTTTTATTCACAATGTTTGATTATTCATAAATGATAATTATAAAAAATGCAATCTTCGATCCAAAATGTCGGGTCCGCCATTTGTTAAATTTTGTAAATTTGAAGTTTTTCCCAATTAAGATATTTTAAGCATTACATAAAGATGGTCATTATATGTGGACGGTTGATTTGAATGAAATTTCGTTTAGAAAATTTATTGATTGTATAAGATTGATAATAACTCATATCCTATCATATCGTACCCGATCCTATCCAATTAAACCCGATGCAATCTAAACTTATCCGATTCTATATGATGCTATCCGATGCGATAATAACCATTCACATCCGATTCTATTTAGTCCTATCTTATTCTATCCGGTCCTATTTGATCTTATTTGCTCCTATCGACAGGAGAAAAGTTCGATGTTAAAAAGTTACGTGAATTAAAAATTTTTGCACAGTTTCTCCCCTGGTTATTTTACGGGAAACTTGAATGCCGATTTAGCTAAAATTAGGAGACATTTTATTTTGGACATTTGCACCAGAATCGCGTAAGTGATTTCCAAGAAAAAGGAAATGAGGTCCACCCTAATCAGAATATGATTGTTCATTTTGAGAAAAATTTAATCCTCTATTTCTTGTTGCAGGTTCGAGCTCATATACATTAAACCCTATCCCTGGCGCTCCTCGTTCCGGAACTTCTCTTCCTCCTGGCAGATATAATTCTCGTGAAAGGTTTGCTCCTTCTGCTGAGCCTGTTTTTCGTGTCAGGTCCAGGTCTCCTCCTGCCATTCGCTCTTTTATATACATATTAAGATTTAAACTAGAACAACTTAGATTTATTCGACTGATTCCCAACACCAATTCAAACCGGCAATTAGAAATTCGAAAATACACTTTTCCTCGTGATAAGTCAATTCAATTGAGAGCAAAAAATCATGTCCTTAAACCCATTCCGAACGAAGTAAAAACTGTATTATCAACGTACAATGGTGACGTATTTGCGTATTTGCGACGTTATTTGGTCCTACATTTGGAAAATAAATTTCCTCCAACCAAGTCTTGAAGTAAAGTGTAAATAATTACATTTTTCAAGAGAAGTAGATAATGTAATATTACCTGAGGTAAATTTTCCCGATTTTGAAGCATCGTCGTACACATTACTCTGCCTAAATAATGTCATATCAACAATTGGTCCAAATTTTCCGCTCGGTTCTTTTAGAACTACAAATAGAGGTGAAAGATGTTTTCCTTCAGCATGCGGTTAACTTTCAACCAAGCGAATAAGTTGTAGTCATATTACAATAATCGGTTAACTTTCAATTGAAAAATTGTCCTTTTGGTTACATCTGAAAGTCAACCGACTTTTTTTACTGAAATTTAAATTGGATAGTGTAACTGTGGGCCGTGGACGAAATAGACTGCACAACGCATTCCACCTTTTTTTCTCCGTCAACAAATTCATCTGCCTTCATTTTTAACTCATCAACATTTTCCACAGCCTTTCTGGTAACAAACTTGTTTATTTTTTTGGAAACTATTCTGTGTTTTCTTTTAAATTTAGCAAGCCATGTTCAAGAAGCGCGGAAGCGAAAATCTTCATGGCTAACCTCTTCTTGTACTTGCAATGCCCATCTGCGTATGTCTTTATCGTAAACAATTAGCCCGTTATCAACTGCTTTTTTGAACTTTCTAATGTAATGTCACATATCCTAGCAACTTTTTTCTCTATAAGTACCACCTTTATGGAAAATATGGGCCTAAGGTCTTAATTGTTTTGCTGAAAGAACTTTTCTGAATTTTTGCTGTACACATTCAAGACTTAAATTTGTCTTCTTTCCACTTCTCCAGTATTCTACTGTTCTTAATTTATAGTCGTATAATAGTTCTTCCTCATCTTTTGTGCATCTGTTCGTAGGTGAAAAAGGCGAATCAGGAATATGGTGTTGGACATCATCTTCTATGATTTGTGCATCTGAATTTTTAAAAGGTTCTTGAAAATCAAAGGAATATTCAATCATCATCTCCAGCCCGTTAAATACATTCGGAAACGAAAAATGACCCAAGGCAGGGCACCTTCATCTATTCAGATTTTTCATGTTTAATATCAAAATTGAAAAATTTGTTACCTTACCGTTCTGTTTGATGATTTTTGGTCTATTCTGTGATACCTGTCAAGTTTGTTTGTCTCTGCTTTTTTGGGTTAGGGATTCTGATGCTCCTGGTTTTCTGGATGAATGTTCCCCGTTACGGAACTTCACAGGATTTTCGAAGTAACTTTACGCAAGCAGAATTTTTTGAATGAACTTTTCCAGTAGGTTTGGTCGAAATAAATGTTGTTATTATACACAAAACTTTACAATCGACACTTGCGACCTCTATCTTTGAGGGACTGTTTCACCCCCTTAAATTGTTTTTTTGCAGATAAAAAAGAGAGGTGTCGTTTAGTTTCACGAGTACTACAACAGTTATCAGGGAGAATCAATTTGGCGAGGAATACCAGAAGTACCTTCTTTGTAAGCTAAGGGTTGACGGGATGTCAAGAAACTTGAAATCTCAAACTATCCTGAAAGTGTAATTTTACGCGCATAAGGCGGTTAACTTTCAACCAAGGGAGCAACTTGTAGTCATATTATAATAATCGGTTGACTTTCAATTGAGAAATGGTCCTTTTGGTTACATCTGAAAGTCAACCGACTTTTTTGATTGAAATTTAAATTCTGGTATCACTGTGTACTATAAAATGAGAGTTCTGCTTATATTTCTGAAAGATTTTGAATTATTTTTGTTTGATAATCGTTGCATGTCCTGTCAGGCGACCTTTAACAACTTGTAAAATTAATATCCACCACAAATACATAAAATTTATAATTAAAATACTGATTTCGCTTAAACGTAAAGGATTATATAAATTGTTATATGAGTTTTAACGAATGTAATGAATCTAATGAAATGTAAATATCTCCGAAAGATAAACTTGATGCCTATAAGCAATTTGATAACAACTGTAAAATGTATGTAATAAATAATCTGAAGAAGCACCTGAATATTCATTAGTCGCATTGTTAATTAAATTCTTCGTTAATGCATTAATCAGTTTTTCCTCTAATAAGAAAATATGAGGATTGTTTCTACTCTCGTTTTATCCTTGGTGGTTATTCTCAATTCTTTTGGTGAATATAATAATAAAATATATCTATAGTTTCAAGTATATTTGTGAGCTTTCCGCAAATTATCATTTGTCCGCTCATCCGATTACCTGAAATATTCACAGAATTTGTGCCCGATGGATGATTTTAAATTATTGTTTATTTATTGGGTTTCTCCTGGTCAATTGAAATGCACAGTCGAAACGTTTGCCACTCTAATAGTAAAATTCTTCTGAACAAAACGAAAAATGTTATCCTCTGTTTCTTGTTGCAGAGTTGAGTTCACATTTTGAGTGTTTTCCTAATGGCACCCCTATTCCTGGTGCTCATCGTTACGGAACCTCTTTTTCTGACGTATTTCGTTCTCCTGAAAGGACTCTTTCTCCTGTCAGACCTCAAACTTCGGGTTCTCAGGTCAGAGGAACTACTGCTGAGTCATCTCTTCCTGGCAGGTCTACGTCTCCTCCTGCCAGGGACTATCCTGCACACATATTTAGACTTAATATTAAACACCTTCCATCTGTTCGGCTTATTCCCAATGGAAATCCGAATCGGCGATTCGAAATTCGAAGATACACATTTCCTCGCGATAAACCAATTCAATTAAGAGGAGACTATAAACTCGGTGTGCCCATGCCAACCGAAGAACAAAGTGTATTATCATCGTCCAATGGTGAAATCTTTGCAATTGTGGAGAGTAATACATATCTTCGTGGATTATATGAACTAAAATTTCACTGTAACAATCGGGTGAAAATAAATATGGACAGCAGTGCGGTTAAAAAAATGACCCTAGAAGAAATCGCGGATACTCCCTTAGGCAGGCGTCGTCCAATTTCAAAGAGTTTTAGAATGATATTTGTGGACGACATTCGTCTACATGAATAATATAATTTAAAGAAATATAGACCTAAAATATATCATTAAGTTGAACTTTTTCTAGATTATAAAAACAGCAAATACAGATGAATGCTGAGACCAACACACTTTATTTCTGATATTATTTAAATCTAAGCCATTTTTAAAAGCTGTTGACCTTTCTGGTTGTCTCGTACTGTGCGCAGTAAACTCATGATCGATTCGTCATTGGGATAAGGCTGATCTAATCCATCGGCTAAGAGTTTGAGCATCAACGTCCTAGCAAGACAGAGTTTCGGGTTATCCTAAAAAAATGTTAAAATAAGACAAGGTTGACAGACATAATAGACTCTACTCGAATTTCAACTCCATTTTCAGAGAAGTTAATGCAATCAATATCTATTTGAGGCAAAATCGTACTGTTTAATTGTAGAGTTCGCTAGGGAAGTCATTAAAACTCTCAACGTGGATGCTGACAGATTTCTCTGTTGAGTGGGAACCAACTATAAATCTTATCAAGGACGGGTGTGATGCCCCAGGTTCTTGAGCATTTAGGTCGTGTAGGTTTCAGTCTGTAAATTCCCTTGAAAAAACGACTCACCGTGCTATCTGATAACGCTTTGGAGGAGATTAGCGCAATTGCTGACCGAGCTGTATTTAATGTGCCATGTGCCGCACCCTTATAGAAATAATCACCTAAAAATTCAAGTATTCTATCAGTGCCTTGATAAAAGGGATCAAGGTCTCGTTCATTACAGAAATTCCACCAACTTTTTAAGGCAAAATCGTACTGTTTAATTGTAGAGTTCGCTAGGGAAGTCATTAAAACTCTCAACGTGGATGCTGACAGATTTCTCTGTTGATAGCTCTTCCTGATAGCCGACCTGCACTTAGAGTAAGCGAAGCTGCCAGTGGATGCAGACGAGATTTACAAGGAGACAAAAGAAGTGCTGAACATGATAAAAATATCAAAGGTTCATCTACAAGCAATGATTGGAAAAGCGGAAACCATGGTTGTGATGTCCACCAGGAAACAATTATAATGCCACAAGCTTCGTCTGCAATGATTTTCCTTAAAGTTCTTAGGATCATGAAAAAGGTGGGAAAGCATACCAATTTTTGTCTTGACAGGAGATCGTAAATGCATCAAACGTTTCGGCGTCAGGATAACGATTCCAAGAACAAAAAGAACTACATTTAGAATGTAATTTTTATGCGAATAGGTCCATCGAAGGGTTAGAAAATGTTTGCAAGATTAGTTCAAATGCATAATCTGCTAATTCCGATTCGGTGTCCACATTACGAATTCTCGATTCTCTGTCGGCTATATTTTTTTACTCTCACACCATTCCTAAATTTCGCTATTTAATGAGTGGAGTTGGGGATGCTGAATTCCGCCCATCTTATTGTCACAAGCGATGGCAGTTGCATTCCAAAATCCATGACCAGAATCACCTTCGCAGAAGGCACCTCAACCCGATTTTGATTCGTCTAAGAAGATTTCTTTTCGAAAAGAGAACTGGCGTATTGGGCTACAAGACGTGCGAATGTTCTCTCGAAACCAAATTAAACTCAGGTGCAAAAATCTTGGAAAAATCATGCGTTCGTCATAATTACCACTAGCTAGTAAAAGAGCTTGAAATTTAGCTCGTTCTAAAGCTAAGGGTACTGCTGGACAACACGAAACGAGACCTCCTATCAAATGGGCGAATTGCCGTATAGCCGAAAATTTTCTTTTTAGAAATAACTCTATTATAGAGATCAAATTTAGCCTGTTTAGAAAAGGCAACTCTAATAGCAAAGCCTCTGAGTTCAAATAAAAACCTAAAAATTCCGACCCTCTGCTAGGAATTAGCGAACTTTTTTCATAATTAATTACGAAACCTAGTGATTGGAGCAACTCCACAGAGGTTTGAACATTCTGCAAACACAGTACGAAGGATGTCCCAAGGAAGAGAAAATCGTCCAAATACACCACTGATAAAAAACCCTTGCTTCTTAAAAAGGTGAAAACCGGTTTCATAATTTTCGTAAAAACATAAGGACTGATGTTGAGACCGAATGGTAAATAATTAAATTCATATAAAAAACCTTTGAAAGATAAATTTGAAAGATAAAAGATGTTCCTAGAAGGATAGCATGTTCGTTGCAAATACTTTGTTCATCGTTGACTGTTCGAAGGCCAAATCTGCCGGATAAGACGTTTTTACCTACATCGGATAACATCCTTGATAGATGTTATGGCCCGGATGCGTCTCTTTGGCACGCAAACGTAGAGGTAGATCTCTCCAGTACGAAGGTGTCGTTGAGCGCTTCTTTCGATGAGCTGAGTGCCTTCGGGAATGTTGGTAAATCGTCTCCGCTTCAATGGAACCTCGGCGCATTTTCCTAACCAAAACTTTATTTCAATCTCACCAATGTACTTCTCGGCGTGTACTTGGGAATGGCGAAGTGCGAAAGATAATGGTAATGATGCGAGGCAAAAGAGGAGAGCGCTCATGGTGTCGCTCTGAAAGGCGCCTCTCTGAAAGATGCCGTTATTAGTTGTTACCCGATGTTTTCCAAATGAGATAGTAAATCTGGCTGTTCAAAGTGGTTGAAACGAAATCTTTCTGGTAGTCAATTCAGGCCATCGATAGGCAGCGCTGGTAGGATGATGCGTCTCTGCAGACACATCTGTCGATGATCAGCTTCTCCCGACATCCTGCTATGCCTTTCTTTAAGCCGCGTTGATCTTACATCTCTCGCCGCACAGGTCTGATTGTCCGAATAATCCTATCATTAAGGATAGATATAAAGATCTTAGTCAGCGTGTTCAGACAAGTTATTGGCCTGTAATTCTTGGGATCAGACAAGTTGCTTATCTTGGGGAGGAGCACTGTGCTTCCTTCTGCAGAAACTGTGAATGGGAAGAGAAAAGATGGGATGTATAGGAAGGATTTAGGTGAGCAATTTGAAATAAAAGAAGCTAGCAACAGAATGTGGTAAAAATTTCAGAGCAGGAAGGACAGGAAGAGTTGTGAATGAATGAGACAGAATGAAGGAGCAAATCTGAAAAATGTCAAGGTTGACGTAGAGGAGAAGTGACCAAAAAAGGAAACGGAAGTCGCTGAGAAAGATAAGATATGTTGTTGTAGAGTTGAGTTCACATACTTCAAACCCTGTTCCTCGTTCGGGAACATTTTATTCTCGTGACAGAAATCATTCTCCTGTAATGTATCTTCCCTCTGAGGAGCCTCATTTAAGTGCCAGATATATGTCTCCTCCTGCCAGGCATTGTTCTTAACGCGTACCTGGATTTGAACTTGAAAAATTTAGATTGATTCGGCTTATTCCCTGCATAAATCCAGTCTGGCTATTTGAAATTCGAAAATACACTTTCCCTCCCGATAAAACAATTCACTCGAGCGTAGCAAATAATAATTTTAAGTCTATGTAAACCGAAGAACAAAGTGTATCATCAACATCTGTTTGTGATGTCTTTTCAGCAGTGAAGGGTAATAGACAACTTCGTGGAATTTATGGATCAAGATATCAATCAATGTTTAAAAGTAATTTCTTTTTTATTTAAAAGTCTAATAATCTAAATTTTTTTCAAAAAGTAATTTTTGTTTTGTTTAATAATTAAGATGAATTATTAATTTGTCTTTTTGTGTTGCAAACCTCACTATTTGGGTAGAAAATTCAATTATATTTTGTTAAAAATTAATTTTATTGTGGAAGATTCATGATTTTAGTATAAAATTATTTCCTTGGTTGGGAATGTAACTATTTGGTAGAGGTTTTGTCTTTTTTGGTTAAAAATGCAACTCTTCGGTTGAAACTTAATTTGTTCTGTTTGAGGATTCATATAATTTTGTTAAAAAGTCGTTCTTTCAAGTCGAATTCAACTGGTTTAGATTTGAAATTAAAATATTTTTCTAATTGACACATCAGATTAAAAAAAAAAAATACCTGTTAACATATTAAATATTACATCCTTCATTCAGAAATAATCTTTTTTGTTTGGAAATTCAACTATTTGGTTAAACTTCTTTTAAAAAAAAGTGTAATTTTTTGTTTATGGATTTATAATTTTAGTTAAGAAATCATTATTTTGGTAGAAAATTAATAATTCATACTATTTGTTAGAAATTTCACGTATTTTATTGAAAATTCGTCTTTTTGGTCGACAATTATTCTTCTCAGTTGAAGATTCCTTTTTTTTCGGTTAAAAAATCTAATATTCAGTTTAAAATTAAATACCGTTTTCAAACGCGTATATTTCTTATATTATTTTACCTTGAGAATCTCAGATAACTGTACGTCTTACTGAGATTCCGATTAAAATTTCATAATTCTGACGTCAGCTAGGTTTAATTTTATAGGTACGCAATCTTTATCAGCCACCTCTACAGCAACACGTTCATTGTAAACTTAGTCCATCCACAAATATTGTCTTTTAGATAATACCCAAATGATTTCACTTTTAATTTAAAAAGTGTTCAGTTTAAAAAAATTTAAAACCGTTTAATTTTTAATGTTTCTAACTTAAAAATGCTTTAAAATATAGAATGTTAAACATTAACAGATTTATTGATTCATTCTTCAATTAATAGCATTGAGGCTGATAGCATGTATTTATATCTGATAACCAGAAATCGTTGAAATATTCAATTAATTGCAAATTAAAATTTTGCAGTTCAACAAAATTTGACTTAAAATTGTTTAATCAATTAATGAAAGCTCTTATTTAATGAGTGTAAATTGAGTATTTGAATTAAACATTTTTAAGCTTTAATTTTAGAAGGTTGAATTCCAAAAGAATTAGAATGTCGACTTTGAACAGGAATATTCGTTAAAAATTGTAACCTTTGTTTTAAGATAGAGAATTTCATAAAGATTTATAATTTTTTCGGGCAATACATAATATTTGACACGGAGCAGGGAATTTCCGAACAGATTGATACATTTTAGATAATGAACGGTCATTTAAAATTATTCGTCGGGTAGAATCTGGTATTTTATAGAATTTATATTAGTTTTTCAAATCTTTCACTACAGTAGAGACTATATAAATTTTCTGTGTAAAAGATAGATTTTGCTTAAACGTAAAAGATTGCATAAATTGTTAAATGAGTTTTAACAAATTTAGTAATTATATTTTTTATCCTTGAAGCGGACTCTAATGAAATGTAAATATCTGGGTAGAAAGAACTTGATGTCAGTAATCTAAGAGATGACGTCTCCATAATAAAGCACTAGTATATTGCGGAGATACATGATTATTCGAATTCTTGATTACGATACATTACATTTTTTTCCTTTAATTAGAAAAGATGAGGATGGTTTTTACTCTCGTTTTTTTCTCGGCTGTTATCCTCAATTATATTGGTGAATATAATAATATAATATATCTATAATTTTAAGTACATTTTTTTAGCTATACTGTACGTAATTCGTACCATATGTTCACGTGCACATATGGTTCACTTTCAAGGGTCAAGGGGTTTTCATTATTTCATTTTATAAGTTATTCGAAAAATTTCGTCGAATCGTAAAAATGATCGTACAGAAGTTTTTGTTTAAAATCTTACTATTCCAAAAACCCCAAAAAGGGATTTTTCCCCATCTATTGTAGATGAAAAATTTAGGGAGATTTAGGGAAGAAGGGTGAAACTTAAGCTACTACTAATAACAGTTGAAAAACTATTTAAATATCTATTAAATTAAGCGGAATCCGGAAGATCAGATTCAACATTTTTCTTTTGATTTCACCGTTCGTTGATTTTGTTGTTATGATCTTCTCCATAGAACGGCAGCTTTCGATTGACTACCTGAAGATAATTTTTTTGTTCTTTGTTGCAGAGTTGAGTTTACAGTTTGAAAATGTGCCTATTGACGACCTTACTGCTGATGTTTCTCGTTCCAGAGCTTCTTATTCTCCTGATAGACATCATAATCCTGGAAGGTCACTTCCTCCTGCCAGACCCCATTCTCCTGTTCGTGTAAGATCTAGGTCTCGTCCTGCCAGGCAGTATGCTTTACGCGTACTTGGATTTGATCTTGAAGAACTTAAATTTATTCGGCTTATTCCTAAAACGAATCCGAATCGGCGATTCGAAATTCGAAGATACACTTTTCCTCGTGGTACACAAATTAAATTGAAGGGAGAGGGTAGTGTACTTGGGCCTATGCCAACCGAAGAACAAAGTGTATTATCAACGACCAATGGTGATGTCTTTGCAATAGTGGAGGGTAATACAAAACTTCGTGGAATATATATAATAAGATATAACCCTCCGATTCAGACTGAAAAACGAGTGAAAATAAACATGGAGAGCGGTGTTGTTGAAGATCTGACTCCAGAAGAAATACAGGAAGCTCCCTTAGGCAAACGTCGCCCAATCTCAAGGAATTTCAAAATAGTAAAGAAATATAAAACTAAAACATAATTTTGTTTGTGATCCGAAGTAGGATCAAAATGTAACAGGTAACTGATAATTATGTATCGGAGTTGAATTCAAAAAGTAATTACTAATTTCTAAGCTTTGAATAATTCTAAAGAAAACCCTTGCACGTGAAATCCGATGCACCTAGTATTAACGATTACATTGCAAATTTACAGAAATATTTTTTTTTCCTATGGAAAATACATGTAAAACTTTATAGTCTATGAGCAACTCCTAAATATAAATTAATTTCAAAATAAAATACGTCTTCATTTTTTGTTGATCACCTTACAAATATGGGGGTGGGACAAAAGTATGAAAATTCAACACCAAACGTTTGGACCACCCAATCAATCATTAGTCATATTTAATGAATATATAATTTTAAAACTATCAAATTTTTATTTAAATTAACACATTTTTTTAATAGTAATAAGGATTGGTGGGTAAGTTGCTATTTAAAAAGAACTGGTTATCGTTAACCATTATATGAGGAAAAGAGCAACTAGCTATCGTTATCCTTACCGTTGTACAACGTAACTTATTCTTAGTTAAATTTGTATTTTTGAAGAATACGAGCATCATCATCTTTTTTAGATTTACAGAAAAAATTATTTTTAATCATTAAAAAGTTTGAAGTAACTATTTATTTGTTAAAAATTATACGCGAGTCGAGCGGGGCTCGATCAGTTTCGAGCTTCGGGTTCACGAAGAGGTTCGAGTTCTCAAAAAAGTTCGGGTACCGGCAAATTACAGGTTCTCGAAGAGCTTCGGGTAGCTGCAAATTTGGAGTTCTTGAAAAGGTTCGGTTATCCAAAAATTTTGGGATTTGATTGATTTGATTTGCAAAAAAATTGATATTCAGGCGGTTTTGGGGTCGCTGATTACAAATCCGAAATTCAAATTTCAATATTCCGAATGGTGGATCTAAAATAGCGTTCCGAAAATTCTAAAAGTGATCAAATTGGGGATTTTTAGAGTCGCTGACCTTAAATACAAAATCCAAACGGAATTTCCGTAAAGATTGATAAAATTTCGACTTTGAAACAGGGAATTCGAAAAAAAAATTAATTTAAATTTCAAACAGGGAATTTCCGTAAAAAGTTATAATTTGACTTTGAATAGGGAAGTTTTGACATGAAGTGGGAATTTAAAAAAATTAATTTAATTCGGGTTTAGAAGAAGGCTATTTTAATAACAAGTTTGGTTAATATTTATAGTTCTGTCTGTTCTTGAAGCTGATTTTAATGAAATGTAAATATCTGATAAGGACAAACTTGACGCCAGGAATCTAATAGATGACGACTGTACGATATACATATTATGTAATCTGACAAGGCACTAGAATATTCAGCATGTACATTGTTGTTCGAATTATTCATTAATACAATAATTAGTTTTTCCTCTCATTGGACAATATGTGGATTGTTTCTACTACCGTCTTATCATTATTGATGATCCTCCATTCTATTGGTAAATATAATCATATTATACAATAATAATTTTTGGTACATTTTTTTAAGCTGTACGCGTATACCGTATGTTCACGTGTACATACGGTTCACTCCCAAGGGATCATCCACGAAAGACCATCAGAGACTTGTTCTGTTAGTTCAAAAGTGACCTATTTGACCTAGTCTTGAATGTCTGAAAACTAATCTATGTATTGAATAGGTTTAAATGGAGTCCAATGTGCAATAACATATTGACGCTTCCATTGATAGAAACTGGGCGATAGGAAAAGATAGAATTATTCTATCTCTCTCAAGGGATCACTTTGTAGCCCTAAAATGCTATCTTTTCTGATCCTCAATCTCAATAATTCTCTATCTTTTTCTCTATCTTCCGTAACCGAGGATCTTTATCTTTTTGTTGACTTTATTCTATCTCTTTGATATAAATTTAAATCTTTGTCTATCTGTAAGAATATCAAGGGCGCCTATGTTCTTGTGTGTGAAAGTGGGAACTAGCTCCCCTCTGGCCCTACCATCTTCACTCCCACTCCGCGACAAGCCTCTGTTAGCTCTCGCGCTCGTACTAATTACTAATGCAGAATCAAGCATGGCATAAAGATTTAGTTACCACTTTTATTACTATCAAAGCACTTGCCTTCAAGATAAAAGTGCCTTTTTAATTTAATGAACCTGCCCATACATTCATCACTATCTCTTCTTCTATCTTCCGCGATTATCATTATTTATCATTTTTTATCCCTAAAACTTGGGGAATCCATGGAGAAGTTAGGAAATTATTTAAAAAATTAATTTGACGTTGAGCACATACCAAAAAGACAAAGTGACGTCCATGCTTATATACCTACACACTTAACATCTATTTCCATACCATACTCAAAACCGTGTGGAAGTTGGCAAAATGGTTTGCCGAGCCTCTACTTAGGGGCCCGAAGACTGATTTCACTTGTTAGTTACTTTTACCGTCAGCCTCCTAGCAGATGTAAGGGTATGCGGGGTGTGTGGGGGAGAAACAAATTAATTTTTAGCGCGAATGTATAGTGGGGTTTGGTAAAACAGGAAAAGTAAGGTTGGGTTGTTAACGAGTCAGGTGAATTTGGGGTCAGGAGTTTGGGCTTTTCAGGGGATAAGGGTAGCTCTCGTAGGATGGGGGAGGTTGAGAGAGGGAAAGGGTTGTCTGCAAGGGCTGTCGAGGGGGATTAAGGAAGATTTAAGGAAAAATATAGGGCGATAGGTGGCAGCAGAGTTAGAAGACATGTGTTGGATGCAGTAGGTCTTGCATGGAGAAGTCCCCGTTACCGACGAAAGAGGGGAAGTCGAAAAAGGAGGCACTAGAGATGCTGATAGGCGAAATCAGGGGACTGAAGGAAACGTGAGGAAGATTAACGAGCAGGTGGAAGGTATGAGGGAGGACTTGAGGATTAGAGATGAGCAATGGGAAAAGGAGATAAAAGAGCTGAGAGAGAAAGTAGACGGATTAGAGAGAGAGAGGTGATGTCGGTAAAAGGCCTGAAAAAGTGGAGGGCAGGTCGGACATGGAAGTAGATGGCAGGGGTGAGGGCGAACGGCAAGTTGAGAATGAAGAAAAGAGAGAAACTAGACAGTAGAAATAATATATTGATAAGGGTTCAAGCTAATGAGTTTGGAAAAAGAGACGAGGTGAAAGCGTTTCTATAAGATATAGGTGGGGGATGGGGGGGGATTAAGAGCGAGGTATGTCAAGTTATCAAGTTAGGCTGGATGGATAAAAGGAGAAGGAAGTAGCGGCTGTGAAATTGGAGAGCTGGGAAGACAAGTTGCGGGTAATGCGGAATAAAAATATGATAAAGGATAAGAGGGTTTTCATCCATCACGATTTGACGCGGAAGGAAAGGGAGGTGCAGAGAATGCTGAACGACAGGGCTAGAAGGGAGAGAAGTGAAGGGAGAGTGGCGAATGTAGGGTATCGGAAAATAAAAGTAGAAGAGGAAATGTGCGTGTGGGACGGAAAGAAAAAGGTACTGAAGAAAGAGCAGGAAGTGTTGTTTTGTAGGAAGTAGGGGGACTGGTAGAGGCGTGGGTAGAAAGAGAGGGAGAGGAAGGAATGGGATAGAATAGTGCCAAGGGTCTATATCTGGAGGTCCCAGGAGGCGGTCAGAGTTAAGAAGAAAGAATAAGCTAGTGGGGAAATTATAACGGGGGTTTGGAATGTATTGGAGGAAGAAGTGAAGATAGGAGAGGTGATATCTAAGTTTGTGACAGTGTACAATAGGGATGGTATGGAAAGGATAAAAGAAAGTGTGGAAGATTTGCTAGGCGAAAAAGAGGAGAGTATTGCGGTTCTAGGGGGAGGGACTTTATTGCGAGAATAGGGAGGGAAGGGAGCCTTTACAGGAAAGGAGGAAGTTTTCCAAGGAGATCGAAGGACAAGATAATAAATAAGAGGGCGACTGGTATGATACAGGGGACGAAGAAGGAAAATACACGTATGCGAGTAAGGTAGGGGTATCAGTGATAGAATATGTGATCGTGGGTAAAGAATTAGAGAAGAACGGGTCGAAAGTGTACGCGTCCAACGTTATAGTGTTCAGGAAAGGAGGTGTAAGGGATATGGGAGGGGAGTAGAAGTGGAAAGGAAAGGCTGTGAGGAGGTGAAAACGTTTGTGTACTTAAGCTTCCTGTTTCGGAGAAATAGGGGAGTGGATGGTTATATAAAAGAGAGAGGGTGGAGGGAAAATATGGTGATGCAACAGATGTGGGTTACGGGAAAGAAGTTGTTTGCAGATGTTTTTGGAAGGAGAATGAAATTGTTCGATTTGCTCGTGATGAGTGTGCTATTTTGCGGTACGGAATAGCCTTTTCCGGATTGGGCACGGAATGGCACTAAAATATTGCAGATGCTGCCTCCGTTTTCTCGAAGAAAGGAAAAAATTAAGTTACCACCTTCTTCCTGAAAAAAGCTTTGAATTTTTGGCAGCATCTCCATTTTTACATATTATTTAATCGTTTTTGTTAATTATTGTGTCATGAATAGTTAGATTGCATTGAAATTATGCTATAACAGTCAAAAGGCTTTTCAGATATCTATTACATTAACCGGAATAGGGAAAATCAGATTCCAACGTTTTCTGTGAATTTCCCCGTTCACTGATTTTGTTATTAATACCTTTTTCCATAGAACAGCAGCATACGATTATCTACTTAAAGAAAAATTTTTTGTTTCTTGTTGCAGAGTTGAGTTCACAGGTTAGAAATGTACCGCTTGGCGACCTTTTTCCTGATGTTTCTCGTTCCGGAAATTCTCATTCTCCTGAGAGACATCGTTCTCCGAGTTCTCCGGTCAGGCCTCCACCTTCTGCTGAGTCTTCTCTTCGTGCCAGGTCAAGGTCTCCTTCTGCCAGGGATTCTTCTTCAGGTATAACTGGATATACACTTGAAGAACTTAAATGTATTTGGCTTATTCCCAACATGAATCCGAATCGGCGATTCGAAATTCGACGGTATGTTTTTCCTCGCGAACCACTACTTTATTTGAGAGGAGAACATCAAGTCCTTGGACGCATGCCAACCGAAGAACAGACTGTATTATCAACGTCCAATGGTGACGTGTTTGCAATATTAGATAAAAATAATACAATTCTTCGTGGAATATTTGCATTCAGAATTCGCATTGAATTTCGAATTGAAAAACGAGTGAAAGTAAACATGCACAGCGGCGCGGTTGAAGAGCTAACTCCAGAAGAAAGACATGATACTCCCTTAGGCAAACGTCACCGAATCTCAAGGAATTTTAAAATAGAATATAATTTTCATTTGTAAAAGAATGTAAAACTATAGCATAATATTGTTATGATCAGAAGTAGGATCAAAATGATGAAAGCACTTGGTAATTATGTATTGGGGCTTGAATTCAGAAAGTAATGAATAATTCCTATTTTTTTTACTAATTCTGAAGAAAAACATGGGGAATACATGTAAAAATTCATAGTCTGTAAGCAACCTCTAAATATAAATTAATTAAAAAAAATACATGTTCAGTTTTTTGGAATCTTACAAATCTCAGGGGTAAGAGCATGAAAATTCAAAATAAAAGAGAACTTGGACCACCCTAATGATCAATGGATCAATCATTAGTCATCTTCAATGAATTGACAATTGTATTTTAGGGATTTTAGGGGGAAAAAATAATCTTTAATCAAAAATGAAAGTTTTGAGTAATTATTTCTTTGTTGAAAATTGTTGAACATTTAAATTTGAGCCTAAATTAGATTTTGGGTATTTTACAGCACATGAAAATGAGGATTATTTT
>CAKNWW010348303.1:6069-40612 GCA_932074435.1 Andricus kollari | reverse complement strand
CTCCTCGTTCTCCACCACGCTGCCAGGATACAGCCGGCCCTGAAAGCATGAATGGTACGATTCTTGCCCCTCTCTCAGCGGCGGCTGATAAGGACTAGCCAAGAAAAGGAAGGACGATAGGATGGACGAATAAGAAGCGGACCTCATCGGCTATCTTTCTCTCGACCGTTGCGAATTAGAGAAATTAAGTTCGCGCGCGCCAGCCCTTCCCCCTGATCATGTGATCCCTCACGTTCCTTTAGTATACCGGTAAGCGCCAAAAATTCCTTCTTAGCGTCTGTACATTCGACGAGTGAGCACGAGGTGCTGCGTTGCCCGTCACAATTTATAAGGTAGGATCCTGTTATCTAAATGATTTAGCCAAGTCAATTTGCTATTTTATCTCGTCATTATATATTAATTAAGATCTCCTTGGCTAAATCACCTCTAATTGATTTTATGAACTTGTCTTATTTTGTTTTATATTTGTTCTCGATATAATAATATGTGCCTGTAAACCGTAAATAATCTGGAGTGCCGAGTTGCCAATAATAATGTGCCCTGATATTTTTGTGTTTCGATTTTGCCCATGTTTGCGATCCTTTTTTCCCTTTTAGTGCTGAATTTGCCAATTTTATTATCTTAGGATATTTTTGTATTCCCGATTTTGCCCCTGTTTGCGATTCTTTTGTCCCTTTTAATGCCGAATTTCCAATATCAATGTATTCCATGATATTCTTGCTTTTTTTTAATTTTGCCTATGTTTGCGATCCCTTCTTACTCCATTTTGTAAGCTTTTATGTCAACATCCCCACTATAGCTTTTGCGATTCTGTTGAAATTACCCTTTTAGCCCCTTCCGCAACCGCACAAGCCAACCCCAATTTATGAGACCCATTTTGTAAGCTTTTATGTCAACATCCTCACTATAGCTTTTGCTAATCTGTTGAAATTATCCTTTTAGCCCCTTCCGCAACCGCACAAGCCAACCCCAATTTATGAGACCCATTTTGTAAGCTTTTATGTCAACATCCCCACTATAGCTTTTGCTAATCTGTTGAAATTACCCTTTTAGCCCCTTCCGCAACCGCACAAGCCAACCCCAATTTATGAGACCCATTTTGTAAGCTTTTATGTCAACATCCCCACTATAGCTTTTGCTAATCTGTTGAAATTACCCTTTTGGCCCCTTCCGCAACTGCACAAGATAACCCCAATTCGTGAGACTCATTTTGTGAGCTTTTATTTTATTATCCCCACTATAGCTTTTGCGATTCTTTGAATCACCCCGTGGTTTTGAAACCCTCGCCTTGACCCTTTGTTAGTAACGTTTGCGAATCTTTTCAATTACCCTCCCATTTCCGAGGACCCTTTCTTTATTTCGGAAACCTCTTTTGTACCCATTTTAGAAATCCTTTTGGCATTCATTTATTTTTGCGAACCCTCTTTCTGAAATTGCGAGAACTCTTTTAATTGTTTTGTTTAATAAGAACCCTCTGTCCCGTTGCGTTATAATGTACCGATTCATAATGATTTATACGTTGTACTATTTCAAAGCATTTATATAGTATATATTTTATGTTTTATTTAATTATGCATATCTTGTAACCCCGATTGCGAAACCCTTTAGTTATATATCCCGACTGTTGAGTTAGAACCCCTTTGCGCTTGTCGATTGTAAATTCTCGTAATATAATTTTCCTTTAAAGTATAATTATTTTAGAATTTTGTCATCTATTCTATGCATTGAATTCCCTTCTTGCGGTTTAAAGTTGTCGAAACCCTCTTAGCTATGTTCGAATTTATTATATATTTTATGTGATTTTATTGTTTTCTCTCAAACCCTCTGGTTATACCCTTTTGTTAAATTTCTTTAAGTGGTGGAATAAACTATTGTTAATTACTTTGGTTAAAATATGAGCTTTCGTAATTTCGTAACCCCGCCCTCTACCAAATTAAGCGTATACTGAGCTAGTAATTTTTGTCGACCCTAATGTTGTTTCTTAAATTCTGATTCATCTTTTACCTGTTTTTATGCCTTTTATCTTTCGCTGTCTCTTATTATCTTTTTATTGTTATTATTACTATCTATTACTATCTATTACTATTTTCTGGACATTTCGGATTATTTTATCTTTGGATACGTTTACTCTTTACCTTTTTTTTTGTTTTGGATTATTGCTTGTTTTAAGTTAAGGTGTGCCCTTTTGGCTGAGGTTTGTGACGTTATCTTTTGTTTATCGTTTAGCCTGAAGCGTTTATCGTTCAGTGAGTTTCCCTTTATCGTTTGGAATATAGATTCCGTCCCTCTTTATCGTTTCTCACTCACCTTTGTTAAATTGGTTCGCCTTTGTCCCAAGCAAGGACTGGCGCCCAAAAACCTATTTTTTTTTGTCTGTCTAATCGTTAGTTGAAAAGTTCATTTATTCTAATTAGGGTCCGTGTGCGCTCTTTTAAGAGACCTCCTGATTACATATGTGATTGGGAAAAAGGTAGCGTTACACCATATAAATTTTTTCAAATTCAATAAAATTGCACATTTTCATTAGTAAGCAATAAAGGGGTTTCCGAGTTAAAGAATGCAAACTTGGGGAAAAAATTTGAAAATTCAGAAAAGCCACCTGAACCTTCAAAACTTAATTATATTTTTGGATTTCCATGAAATTCAGTACTTTATTATATTCAGTATTTTATTAAGTTAGTAGATTTTCATGAAAGTTAGTACAAGGGAGCGGGGTTGAGTCTCAAAATATGGATTTTTGGTCAAAATTTAAAACTTCAAAAAGTTGACTCAAATTTTGAACATTTTATTAAATTCTTAGATTTCTATGAAAATCCGTACGAATGTTTTTTGTATCACAGAACACGAACTAGGGGTCAAAAATATTAAATTCATCAATATTTCCTAATTTTTGAAAATTTTCTTGAATTAGTAGATTTCCATGGAATTCAGTAAGAAAAAGTTTTGGAGCCTTAAATTCATGGTTTGTGACTTGCAAAATCCTCTCTTACATATTTCCATGGAAATCTAGCAAGTTAATAAAATTTTCAAAATTTGAGTCAACTTTTTGAACTTTTGAATTTACAACCCAAATTCGTGTTTTATCACTCGAAAAACTCCCTCGTCATGATATTCATGGAAACCTAACAATTTAATGGAGTTTTTAAAATGTCACGTCAAGTTTTTTAATTTTGTACCCATGGGTACACGAATTTTAAAATTCGTGTTAGGTGACTCGAAAAGGCTGCTCTTGCTAACTTTCATGGAAATCTGTCAAATTAATAAAATTTTGAAAATTCACGTCGCTTTTTTCAATTTTGGAATTTTGCACCGAAATTCGTGTTTGGTCACTCGAACAACCTGCTCGTACTGACTTTCATAGAAATATACCAATTTCATAAAATTTTCACAAATAAGTCACGTTTTTTATTTTTTTTATTTTGACTCCAAATTTTTGTTCTATAACTCGAAAACCCTTTTGTTACTGACTTTTATGGAAATCTACTAATTATATAGAATTTCTAAAATTTAAATTGCTTTTTTGAATGTTTTTTGTGTTTGACCTCAAACTTGCATTCTGCTATTGAAAAACTCCCCTCGTACTGACTTTCATAAAAATCTACTCAATTGATCAAGTTTTCAGAATTTATGTCCACTGTTTGCATTTTTAAATCTTAAACTCATAATCGTATTCTACAATCGATAAATGTATAAATCCATGAAGTAATGCTGCAGGAATTTGACAATGCATTGTTACATTGTTACGTTGCGTGTTTGGAACTGGAGCGGATTTTCTTCGGTTAAATTATTTCTAAAGTATACGAAGAAAAATGGATTACTACCTGTTTCAAAAATCCTGGCCCCTCTACAAATCATTGCATAACTCAATAAAAAAAATCGCTTAAAAAAAAGAAAAGCATCTTGTGAATCCTCATTTTATTCCGAATAAGTACATTATTATTTGATCGCGATGCGTCCATAACTTTCTATGCAAATTTGCAGTTAAGGTGAAAAACCGTGGTTAAAAGCACCTTTTGTAACTTGCTTAACTTTCGACCGTTATATTTCATGGAAAAATGCATGAATTCTTTTGAAAAAAATCAAGTAGTTACCTTAAAGTTTTATTTATAAGTACATTTTCGAAAAATTTGAAAATATTTATAACTTTGGTGTCGGCAGTGAATAAAAGCGAAGGATGCTTACTCAGCTTCTAATCAAGCTGAAAGACTCTACTGAGTCTTACAATTTAAAAAAAAATTCAAAAATTGAATTGTGTGTTTTTAAAAACAATTAATTACATCAATAACAGGCTATCGTACATTATAGTTTCCCGTTTTTTTTGGGACTGGAGGCACAAAAGTAGTAGATGATCCTCTCAGCGGGTTTCAGGGTATCGATGTCCTGCTTGATCCTTCGTCCTTTTTTTTTCCTTCAACTTTCGTACATCTGGTGAAATGTGCCGCGTGGGTCAACCTTCTTTGACAATAGTGGATAGCAACCCCTTCAAGGTATCGATTACAATTCAGGTCGACTACCGAAGAAAAAAAAAACAGAAAACAATAATATGCAATAGCGTGTTATTGATGTAATTAACCGTACTTAAAAACCTACCATTAAATTAGTTGATTTTTTTGTAAAATTTCAAGCCACAGTAGAGCCTTGCAGCTTGATTAGAAGCTGAGTTAGCATCCTTCGCTTTTATTCACTGCCGACACCAAAGTTATAAATATTTTCAAATTTTTCGAAAATGTACTTATAAATGAAACTTTAAGGTAAATACTTGATTTTTTCAAAAAAATTCATGCATTTTTCCATGAAATACAACGGTCGAAAGTTGAGCAAGCTACAAAAGGTGCTTTTAACCACGGTTTTTCACCTTCACTGCAAATTTGCATTGAACGTTGTGGACGCATCGCGATCAAATAATAATGTACTTATTCGTAATAAAATGAGGTTTGACGTGACGTTTTTCTTTTTTCAAGCGATTTTTTTTTTATTGAGTTATGCAATAATTTGTAGAGGGGCCAGGATTTTTGAAACAGATAGTAGTTCATTTGTCTGTTATGCCGTTTTTGTTATCAGTGGTACCAAAACAAATTTCTTTTGGACCACTATGCTGAAGGGTTTTTCGGGAACGGCTCGAATTGAAACTTTAGCATGTAGAATTGCGATAAAAAATAAAATTGGATATTTTGCAGCATTATTTTGTCGTTACCAGTGACGCGACGATGAAATAAGAAAATGAGAGGACACGCGGCTTCCATTGAAAATTAAAAAAAAAATTTCAAGCTTTTTGAATGTCAAATTTTAGAGCAGGGTCGAGAGGGAGAAAAGCAAGACAGGTAGGAACATGAGGGTGAATGCTACTGATACGGATCGGAAACACAAATCGGAAAAATTAGCGCCATGAACTTCCGGTGGTCGAAGGACCAGTCAGTAACTCCCTGCCCCGTACCCTCCTTACTAGGACGCAGCAGAGTGCCAGAGATTTGAATTATTAATAAGTTCAATTTGTAAACTTAAATAGAAAAAGTAAGAGAAGTAGAGTAAAAGGCAAGATTCACGTCGAAAACTTGGACGGGCAGGCGTCGTCATATGCATTAAGATTACGGCGGGATACCTTGTAGCGGGCACTCCTGCCTTTTCCCCGCAAATTTCTTGCAAGCGTATTTTTGCAAGCCTTAAACTATTTTTCAAATGAACAAAAAATAAATAAATAAATACTGATAAGTTTTGCGCAATTATATTACAACTTATTTATAATTAGTAAATATATCGAATTTGAATACAAATATTTAAAGTTGATGTTATTTTGTCGACCAGGGTAATTAATTAATTAATTTCTGAAGTTAAAGTTTTGTCGAATTTCTGATGTTAAAGTTTTGTCATGGCCTCGGTGGCGTAATTGGTTAACGCTCCACTCGTGAATAGTGGCGTTCCCGGTTCAAATCCGGGCCGTGGCAGATTTTTTCTCGTTTCTCCAGAAAATTATTTGACCAATAATCGACAAAACTTTAACATCAGAAATTAAATTATTTAATACAAATATTACAAATGAATTTTCGCATGTATCGCAGAGATTCGAACCTAAACCCTATCTACTTAATCTAACGTTCAAAGTCGGTAACTTTTACGCTCGGCTACTTTCGCACTCTAGAATCCTTGTCTAGAATCTTTGTCCGCAAAACCGCAAATATCTCCTAAAATACGGTCGACCTATTTTGTACCTTTTCTTATGGAATGACACATATTATTATAATTAATAAATAATACAATGAATACTTCCATAATATTTACCGCAGCAGGAAATGTTCTGGCGAACTTGAATTTTAACGCTGGCAAGATTACCCGCAAAGATCCCGTCAGGATCCTGTGTGGAATTCTCTTGTCTGTCATTCTCATTATAAATCCAACCGGGATCTCCGCCAAGATTCCCCGCCGAGAAATTCGGCAGCATCTGACTGATCACAGAGCGAAGCCTCGGTATGTACTCATTTACAATCCACTTATCACATTTTATCGGTAAACAATAACATCAATTAAATTAAAATGACTGAAATTGACATTCAGCTAACGATACATTTTAGGCCTGGCACAACGGGGTGGCCATATTTTGGATATGTTTTGTGTTTATATTTTTAATTTATTTACATTCAAATCTTATCGCTCGCTTATGTCCGCCATTTTTCTGACTGGTGAAATTTTTTGTTACTGACAGGGTGATATAGCAGGGCACAGTAGATAGAGCAGAGTAAGGGTTAATAGATAGACTGCGGAAAAACTGCTCTTCATATCTTTCACTCTTACGGACTTTTCCGTCCGCAAGCAAAGGTGTAAAAGCCTCGTAAGACGTGGCGGTCGACTCGGACTGAGAAGGAGGGAAAGTGGAATCGTTTGAATCGAATTAAAAGGCGACAGGAAGGAAGAAAGAGATTCAGATCAGGAGTTTT
The DNA here is from genome assembly GCA_932074435.1 of Andricus kollari. NCBI lineage: Eukaryota > Metazoa > Arthropoda > Insecta > Hymenoptera > Cynipidae > Andricus > Andricus kollari. The sequence goes on along the minus strand of CAKNWW010348303.1, from coordinate 33,683 downwards.
TTTGTACACCGAAAAGGGAGAAAAAAGAGAGAACGGCAAGGGGTAAGTATAGAAAAACGATAGAAAGGGAGAGATTTAAGGACGTAGGTAGGGAAAGTAAAAAGAATATTAGAGGATACAGTTTAAAAAAATTCAGTTCAAGGGGAAACCAGAGTTTCCTAATATAAGTAATGTAAGAAGGAGAAAGAGGAAGTGAAAAAGGAATTAAGAAAATGGAGAAAGGAGAAGAGTATGGAAAGTAGTAAATAGAGAGAATAAAAAATCGTTAATCAGGATATTAAAATATTAGAATGGAAAAACTAGTGCGTGGCATTGTTAGGGGAAGTGGAAAAAAATAACGAAGGAAGGGAAGCAATAGCGAGAGCGACAGCGTCATTGAAGTATGGAATGGCAGAAGGTGTAGATGAAATTCCAAATAAAGTTTGGAAATATGGGGGAAAATAATTTGATTTGGCGTGGATAATATGCAGCAGGACATGGAGAGGAGAGGTTTAGACAGAAATATGGAAAGAAGGGACAGTGGGACAAGTAGTGAAAAAAGGAAAAGTGAAAAAGGTTAAAGTAAAAAGTAGAAGAAAGGGAGAACATTTCACCAATTCAGACAGGGTTTAGGAAAAATATGGGAGAGATCGGCGATGGTAACGTGCTAAATTATATCATAAATAGAAGGATCAGAAGAGAGAAAGGGAGCATGACAGAAATTTTTGTGAATTTGAACGCGGTCTTTGACTATTTGGACAGAGAATAGGTAAATAAGGCTATAGAGAAAAAGTTGATAAGAGAAGGTTTAAGGAAAAGAGTAGCAGAAAAAAATATATTAAAATATATATTAATTACAGGTTTGAAAGAGGAGAGGAATGATGAAGGGTAGGAAGGAGTAAGACTAGGGGGGAAATACGCTGGCATATGCGGATGACGTAGGGATGATGGCGGCGAATAAGGAAGGAATAGCGGGTTTAATTACTGGGTTAGAAGAATACTTGGATAGGAAAAAACTGAGGCTTAATACAGATAAAACGAAGGTAATCATGTTTAGAAAGGGGGGAAAGAGAATGAAAAATAAACAGAGAGATGGAAAGGTGTAAAAATAGAGGAAGTAAAGGAATAAAAATATCCGTGTTGTATCATGCAAGCGAATGGGGATATGACACGCATATTAGGGAAAGGATTAAGAAAGTGTCGAGGGTAATAAAATAGAGATAGGGTTGTTTTATACGCTGGGATGGCCGGTATAATGCTATGGAGCAGGAATATGGGGATGAAAGGAGAGGAAGAAGATAGAGAGCTTGCAAAAAAGATATATAGTGTATTGGGGAGAGAGAATAGAAAGTATGAGTTGAGAGGAAAGAAGGAAAGAAGGAGAACACAACAACGGGAGTCACAGAAAAGCATAAAGATAGCTGAAATTGCATAATTTCAAATTATATCATTTTTAACATTTTAATTTTAAAAACAGCCCAATTTTAAAATTCTTGAAATTTAAAGAATTTGACTTATTGACTCTGCGTAACACATACAACTACATTATATGTTCAGCGGCACTAGTGAAGCTACAATCTATCAGCGCCATCAAATGGAAAGTTTTAGAATTTCTGGTTTTATAATAATAATATACGTATAATAAATACGTTGTTACTTTCTTTAGATGTGTTAATGGCGCATATAGTCAACAGTCTTATAGAATACTTTTAATTTTAAATAAGATGTATTTTAAACAGTTCAGTTTTTTATGTTTAAATTTTTATCACATTAAAAATTAGGGTTGTTATACTTTGAATACTTTACATTCCATTTAATGTTTCATACTCTACGTTTGAAATTATTGAGTTAAATTTAAATTAAGAAGGTTAAAATTTTAGAAAGAAGAAAAATCAAAAGGTTAAAATTTGAATGACTGGGAAATAAACGTTGGAAAAAATGACGAGAAATAAACCGAAATTTTTTTCTGATTCACTAGTCTCCTTTAGATTTACGGCAAGTACTTAAACTACGGCATTATCAAATTATTCTAAAGAATGAATTATTAAACAGTTAATTTTAAAATAGTTTGAAACGTTAACTACAAAAAATTAAGTTATTTTAAAAAACTGCCTAATGATTTTTTGTAATGCAAATGATCATGAGGCATTGCAGAAGTGTATATAAATAGGGAAAAACCGAAAAGTGCAAGTCTTATTTGATTGAACTCAGTCGAGATCCACCACTCCGTGTCCGGACATCAAAAGGGAGGACAAGCCACCAAACGGAATTTGAAGCTTCTGTAACTATACAAAGTGCTACTCATCAGTTTAGAATACACTCGACCAGAAACCACGAGGTTCCCTACAGATTCCCTAAGGCTAAGTCTATTTGTATTACCTCAAAACTTGTCTCCGGATAGAGTCACGCTTATATTATAGTTCAAACTCTGGAGACAGCACAAACGAACAAAATGCAAGCTATGGGGATGTCAAGGCACTGCGGTCACTTCTGACTGACAAACACAGTTCACAGAGAGAATGCTTTGTTCTAGCTATGTAATATCATTGCTGCTTGACAAAAGTCTAGTCTGGGGCATTATTGCTCAACTGTCCGACTTTTGAAGTCATAAATGCGAATTGAATTGTTTATGAATGATTTCGAAGATAGGTTCCACCATAGGCTAAATTCCAAGGTGTCATTTTTAGATCCGAAAGGGTATCAAAGCGATGCACAAATGAGAAACAGTTGACAACTACGTAATTAAACATTGAAAACCAAAACTAAATACACATTTTTTGACATAGAAATGAATTCTTTTTGCATTGTGAAACACTTTTGCACTCTTTTCGATGTGTCCAGTTCTTGTTATTTCCAGGGCGCGCACAGTGATAAATATGGGAAAAAATTCGAGCCACGCGACGATTTTAATCAAAGAATAAAAAAAAATTGTATACTTCTCTAAAAATGATGTATTTAATATTTCCGGTAAGAGAATTTTTATAACTACCCATATATATTTTTTAATTAACCATAAAACGAATTGCCTCAACATCAGTGGAAATCGTTCGAAAATAATGCAGGACTACAAAATATTTTCGGGAGTGGAACCAAGTGGAATATATGTTTTCAGTTGCGCTAATCATGAATCCGAGACCCCTATGACCCCTACACGTAAGAATCAAGGTCATTCGAAGGTCAACTGCGTTCATTCGAGAGATATCTTTTGGACCTCAGATTCTGAAAGAGCGGAACATTTTACGTTTTGATATATTTTCACTCATGGGATCGAGTGAACTCTAGAGGTCACATGAAGGTCAAAAGCATTCTTTGGAATATCCAAACCTAACAGCTTGTCATGGTCTGCTAATATCAAGGTGATGATCCTAAGAAAATACGTTTTCGTGTGCGCTGATCACGAATCCGTGACCCCTATGACCCCTACACGGCATGATCAAGGTCATTTGAAGGTCTGAAGTCTAAAAGAAGATATCCCTCGAATTACCGAAGTTGACCTTTTCGTAATCAGAATGTTCTTGACCTTCATTTGACCTCTAGAGGTCACTACATCCCTTGGGTGAAAATATATCCGAACGTAAAATTTTTCGCTCTTTCAGAATTTGAGAACAAAAAGATGATATCTCTCGAATTGACAAATGAGACCTTCAAATGACCTTGATCCTGACATGTTGGGGCCATAGGGGTCACAGATTCGTGATCAGCGCACCTGCAAACGTATTTTTTGTAGGATCATTACCTTGATATTAGCAAACCATGACAAGCTACTAGGTTCAGAAATTCTAAAGAATGCTTTTGACCTTCATGTGAACTCTAGAGGTCACTCGATCCCGTGGGAAAAAATAGATCCGAATGTAAAATTTTCCGCTCTTTCAGAATCTGAGGTTAAAAATACGATATCTCTCGAGCTAACAAAGTTGACTTCCAAGTGACCTTGATTTTGGCGTGAAAACGTATATTCTCGGTGGTTCCACTCCCGAAAATATTTTGTAGTCCTGCGGTATTTTCAAACAATTTCCACTGATGTTGATACAAGTCGCTTCATGGTTAATTAAAAAAAAACACATGGATAGTTATAAAAATCTCTTACCTAAAATATTAAATATAAGCTTTTTAGAGAAGAATAACAATTTTTTTTTATTATATGATTAAAATCGTCGCGTGGCTCAAATTTTTTCCCATATTTAGCACTGTGGCGCGTGGGGGTCTAAAAACTTTCTCGTGGGTGCCAAAATGACTTCCTGGAAGTCTGGACAACAACAAAATATTCTGTCAGTTTGTACAACGGGGTCAAAGGTCAAATCCACAAAAAAATGAATTTGCTCATTATTTTCAAACTAGTTATTTTTTTCTGATTCGGATCAACGGTAAAAGTTGTATACCAAGACGATATACGTAAGTGTCTATGTACTACAAATCTCACAAAAAAATTATCTTTTTGTCCGACCCCCCTTGAAAACGCGCCATTGCATGCTCGCAAAGCAGGCTTAAAGTGGCGGTTTGCAGCACAGTGACGCTTGCTCATGCACACTCCGTCGTCGGGCCAACAAAAACTTTACGCCCGCTACACATGAAAGTTTACGCTCGGTACATAACATTTTACGCCCGCTACATAAAACTTTACACCCGCTACACATACACTGTCCCCTGCAAGTCAGAATATGGAGGAATTGATCTTTATCTTTGAAAAAATTGTATTGCTAGACCCGACAGTCTCCCTTCTGCAAAGGACGCTATTTCTTCCTTTCACCTATAATCCATTCTATTTAGCCCTGTGAAAAAGGTATCGAGTATTCTTTTTCAAGTCCTCAAGTCTAGGATATCACCAGAGTGCATCCAGAGTGCTCAGGTCTATCGGCTCTCAAAGAGAAGCATATCTGCCTATGATCCCATAAGTACGAATACGACGATACATGCTATCCCTTGAACACTGCGCTTATACTTACCAAACATAAGGTCAAATCAATTACGTCGCGACATCTAGATGTCATGAAAGGTAGGTGTTATTACCCTGATTCAATTAAGTTTTACCTGTAGTTAAGAGGTAATCTAATAAAGACTCACATCTCTGGTTGCTATCCTTACTAAACCAAGTCGAATGATGTGCGTTAGCATCACATCCGTTGGAGCTCTCAGCCGTATCTTCTTTTGTTCCCTGATTTCATTCGGTGTGCTGCTATAAGAATGGGACTTTTTTGGAGTCCCCATTTGGTTAGTTCTTGCGTCCGATTGATACAACAATGTGCGTCTCTACCTCTTCCTAGCAGCTCCCGACAATTTAGCTTGTCGTGATTTAACCGTTTGATTTTACCCCCCGGCATCAGCATCTCACGTAGGTCCACCTAAGTCCCCACCTCGCGCTACGCCAGTGTAACTCTCAGATGGTTTCCCACTTAGAGATTCCGAAATATGTTTTAAGGCTTCTTCAGTAACTTGCATCTTCAGAAGAGAAGATACTTTTTTTAGAAGGGTCGTTGCCGACTCGCCCTAGGTGTTTTGTTTTTGATTTTTGAAAAAACTATTTTTTTCCCACTAGTATCTAGGGAAATATTTGGTCAATATCTACAGAGCCGCGCTTATAGTGATACGACAATTTTACTCAAACAGGTCCTCCAGTATCCCAAAGACACCGTATACGTCACTACATCATGGTAACATTCAGCCCTCGACACGGTAGTTCATGTCTTGGCTTAGGCAGCTGTTTTGGGAATCGACAGTTACCCGATTTTTGCTACTTATTTGAATTCACGCTAATGCTTCCACACTACTAACCACGAACTCTTACCCATCAAGGTCGTCCGCGCTGCGGCTTCCAGATTTGTCGAATCCTCAGAAGGTAGAGTGTCCTAGGAGTGAAATGGTAAGTAGGCTGAGCAAATCACCATACGTTAGCGCCTGCCTCCTAAATGATGATGGATTTGTATTGGCACCAAGCCTCTAGAACAAAACCTTGGTAATCCAATAAATTCAATATCGACTCTGATATAAAGTGCTGCTCTAAGTTTTTCGTCGGACCTATCATAAATGATCATAAATGATAAAATCCAGACTGGAAGAAGGACATGTTGTGCACATTTCCGCTTCCAGTTGTCTCCTCCACATCCTCCGAAAACAGATCCGGAGCTCTGTCTTCGGGTGCAGCTTTGGTTTTTGAGAGAATCTTCAAGTAGATCCTTTTCAACCCATAGTGAGGATTGTTGGGTAGCTTGACTATCCGCCTTGACATCGATAACCTTCCATCCTCCAACAGATTCAGTGAGCCGAGTTCGAGACACTTGATCCGAACACACGACGATAAAAGCATAATTCTTGGAGCGGCTATCTTCAAATCTTGAGATGACTTCTCCAGGTCGCAACCCATTGATTTTCTTTTCTAATTTCGCTTTAATTGCCATGATCTGATCGTCATCGAGTTTGGTTGTAGGGAAACCCTTGGCGATTATGGCCGTTATCAAGTGACTTTGAAGGGCCTGGCTGTAAGAGACAGTTGGACCTCTCAGCCGCACCTTCTCCTGCTCTCTGACATCATTCGGTGTGCTGCTATTAGAATGGCGACCCTTTGGTGTCCCCATTTATGTAGTTTTTGCAGCCGATTGATTGAACTCCCGGTATTTTGGCTCTTCGTGGTTTTACTGTTTGATTTGACGACCCCCCTCTTCCCCCCGGAACCAGCATCGCACGTAGGTCCACCAAAGTCCCTACTTGCCGCTTCGCCAAGGTTTCTCCCAGACGATGAAAAGTACAACTCTGAGAGTATTACTATCGAGCAGGCAAATAAATTCTAATTAGAAGGCGAGATACTAAAAAAAAGAGAATAACTAACATATATCTTATTGACCTATACTGAAAATCATAATTACATATAACTCATGGATTTCTTAAACAAAAAATTCCATAATTTTGAAAATGATCTAAATTTTTTTATTTTTTTGTTCAATTGAAAGATTTCATTAGAATAATTTTTAAATTTATTTGATATAAAATAGTATTCTAAATTATTATTAATATAGTATTAGTATTCTAAACTTTGATACTAATGCCTTTTTGTTGTGCTAAACTTTGGCGCTTAAGCCATTCTGTAATTTTAAACTTTGGCACTTATGTTCTTTTGGAATTCAGAACTTTGGCACATATGCCCTTTTGTTTTGCTAAACTTTGACGCTTAAGTCCTTTTGGAAGTTCAAACTTTGGTGCTTGTGCCCAGGGCTACGAAACCCCAAAAACGAAAAACAAAGGTTATATATCTTGCTTATTGTTTTTGATTGTCAAAATAAATGTCAACTATAAGAAAGTTTAAATTTCTAATTGGTTTCGGATTCTCGTAAATTTCGGGGGACCGAAACGTATATAAGAGTCATTAATAAAAGGTCGACTTATTTTCTAAAGCAACGATTTTGCTTTTCAGAAACACTGCCGGACAACTTTTTAACAACTGGAGATTGGAAGACAAATTTAATCAACTTAACTTTCTAAATGTTTTATTGATGTCAATACCTTTGTTGTTTTACTTTATAGTTTTGTTATTCCTCTTCGAAGTCCTCTTACTACAGCCGCCTTAAGAACCAAATTTGCATAGCATGCATTAATAGTAGCACGATATAATTTTGCCTGTTTTTCTAGTTCAGAAATAATAGCATTACAGCACCTTTTCGCAAACTGTAAACAACAAGAAAATAATTTTTTTATATTAATTTGTCGTCAATGTTAATAAGTTGAGAATTTCGGACTCAGGCATTAAAATGTAAAAAGGGTCATTCACAAGATACGTGATACACTCAGGAGGCAAGGGGTTGTCAGAGTATCAATTACGTATCACTGTATTGATCACTTATATGAAAAAAAATTCATGCAAATAAAAGCTAGGCTAACTATTGGTGCGACTCGTTTTATTCAGAACTTACTTTAGTATCGTTGTGGGGAATACTTCATGTCATTTTCTTATTTTTAAGAACTAAATTTAAATCTCTTTTGTCTATCAAATTGTACGTCTCAATTTCAGGACGAAATCGGACTCCAAATAAATACAACTTTTTTCTGAGCAACCATTTAGCTATTTTTATTTGAATTTTATTGCGATTGCAATATTCTCAAAAGTTTTTAGCAATGTCCGATACTTTTTTATTGATATATTTAATGTGAAATGAATTGAAATGAATATTTAATAAAAAAATATTTCTTTAATTATTTTAAATTAGGTTTCATTTTGACTGGTTATAATGATGATAGATTTGTTGAGGCCTATGCCTAGTATGTCGATAAAGTAAGATCCTACTAATGAGCAATGCTAATAGACATAATCATCTGCTATACAAATTTAACATCGACTTACTAGTAATCGACCTTAACAAATCTATCAATATTTATTTATGTCCGATCCAGAGCTATTCTATAAACTTGTAAGATCTGCTTTTGAACGATCGCGAAATTGCGTACATATGATACTATAGCATTTTTTTCTCAGTGCACCTATTTCTAAGCTGCTTCCACAGTTGTCTTCAGAACCATTTCCCCCTGTACTCATTTGTTTCTTGCAATATGCCATACGATATGAAAAATCACTAGTTGAAGAAGAAACATTTTGGTGGACTTAAGTGCGCCAAAAAGTAAAGAAATGTGGGCGTCCGCATGAAAAGGGCTCTTATAGCCGGTTCTAGTTTACGAGATATTCACGACTTTCTAAATTAAAGTTAAAATTATTATTTGGGGGATGATACTGGGACCTATAGTGCATCTATTGGGACTACACTTATATTTAGAAAGTAACTGGAAGTAAGTATATTTCATGTTCGCAAAAAAAGTAAAACACGTGTGCTTATGTACTTGCCAAGTTTAGATGCGTTTTTCACGAAAAACGATTTTCCCAACTTCTAATTACAAAAGTGTCCCGCTGACTCGTATTGCAAGTTGGAGGGTTTTTTGAGCCTAAAATTCCGACAATTTATACAGCTATATTTTCATATAAGTAGCTCTATACTGGCCATGAGTGCCCTTTATATGCAGACTACCACAAATATTTTTCATGATTATCGAATTATTGTGTTGTGAGTGAATTCTCCGTAGTCTTTTTCTAAATCAAATAGTAGTATTATCTCTCAGCTTACAATAATACGATATTACGAAACCATTTGCAGGATTTAACGCTTCTTTTCGTCGGCTATGTCACTATGTTCAACCCTTCTACATGTATGGTTACGCTTGTTGGTACTCGAAACTATTTAAATATGTCCACAGACAACGTCCCTGAAGTTATTTACGTTTAGTTAAGGCATTTTATTCTAATATGATATTTCTTTAATAAATTGCAGCAAAAGAACGCTACTAATACTTGTTTAGTAATAATACTTTTATTAGTAATTATAATTTATTAGTAATAATTGTTCTTCATAACAAAATAGAAACAAGGAGGGCATACTATCCTAGAGTAGATCACAAAAATTTGTAATTTTTATGAAATTGAGAAAAAAAATGTATAGTATAGAAAGTTCAACTTTTCATGTAACTAATTCCATCCGAAAATCATTCATTAATAGTGGGAAACGTGGGAAAATTATATCGAGGCAAGTAGTCGTGCAACTCTTAAGTAATTGTATAATATACAACTCCTCTAGGATAGTAGCCCCTACTTGGTTCTATTCTGGTATGGAAAAACAATTATTACTAATATTTTATACTCACTAATGAAATTATTATTAAACAAGTATCAGCAAAGTTGTTTTGCAGCAAATTATTAAAAAAACATCATGTTCGAATAAAATAACGTAACTAAACAGAAATTAATTCAGGGACGTTTTTTGTGGGCATATTTAAATATTGTCAAGTACACACAAGAGTAACCATACAAGTATAAGGATTAAACCTAGTGACACACCCGACTACAAATAGTGTGAACTTCTGCAAAGGGGTTAATAATATCGTATTTTTTAAAATTGAGAGAAAATACTAATTTTACCAACAAAAAACTATGAAGAAATCACGCACGACACAATAATTCGATAATCATGAAAAAATATGTGTGGGCGTCTGCATGAAAAGGGCCCTTATGGCAGTTATGGATTTACGCATAGAGTCATATAGCCGGATGGATTCCCGGCATTTCAGGCCCGAAACGAACCCTCTAAGTTAAAAAACAAGTCAATGGGACACTTCTTTTTCGTGCGGACTCCCACATTTTTTTACTTTCTGGCGTACTTATGTCACATTTTTTAATATTTTGATGTGGCCTCTTAGATTCTTATGCGCCTTCATATTAATAAAGACGTGTAAAAAGGATAAATTAAAAAAAGTGTTTACGTCTTTTAAGCACTTTAGATTACAGAACATTTTTTAGTTTTTAAGTAAAATGTTGACTTTTTGTAAGTTTGTTTGCCATCTGAATTTTTTTTCTGTATCAAATGATTTTTGAAATAATAAGGCATATTGCAGTGAACGAATGTGTACAGGGGGAAATGATTCTGAAGATAAATGTGAAAGCAGCATTAAAATACGTAGAAAAATCCCTTTTTTTATATCTTTCAAACTTCAAATCAGTTCTGCTAACGGAAGATATCGTTTTAAAAATCTGTTAGAAATCACACAAATCTACTTTGATGATTGAATGAAATTTTCTCTATCTTGATACAAAAACTAAAAAATGTATTTGTTTGGCCCACCCTAGTGCACATATTGTTTTTTTTTATTAATTCAATGTTTATAATCGCATCAACTATCATGTTCATTACCGACTGCACTGTAGGGTTAATTATAAACTGTAGGATATCTGTGGGGTAGTGTACAAAGGGACAGAAGTGAAGCTTTCTGCAAACACATCCAACCTCGCTTCCTGCTTCCGGAATGAAACCTGCGCCATCGTGGCTACCACGGCTGCAGTGTTGGCACATAAGACATTCACGATACCATCTACTGTCCGTCCAAAAAGTTTAGGCACCGCGATTTTTGTACAGATTTTCGTGAAAATCTCAGCAGAAAAATATTCTACATATGAGACAAAATTCATGTTGCAGGTGAAGGTATTGCCAATACTGACACAGAGTTTCAAAATTTTCAGATGATTAGAGATTATTTCCGGGCGAGTGAAAGGTGAAAAAGCATAATAATCATATGATCATTTCAGAATACTGAAAAAAGTTATGAAAAATCTGCAAAAAATAGATGGGTTTCGTTGATCATTTTTGTGCCCAGTGGTGATATATAGAGTCAGGAATAATTATTTGTTAATAAGTTATTGACAAAAGAGTGGGGAGGTGTCATCTACGGAACTAAGGAACCTACAGAGATGATTCTTCAAGCAAATTACACATTTTTGGCTTCTGACAATGTTGTGAGTATTACCAATGAGCAAAAAGTTGCACTTGAATGTTTAAAAAATTATTTTCTTCTTGGAAAAATACAACAGACTTTATGATAATCGAGGCAACCGTATCCCTTTTTTTTGCATCAGGGCTTAGAGGCTGTGTAACTGTGCGAGTGTGAGAGAAGGTCGTATTGCACGTGTAGCAGTAGCGTCTGAAAGGTCCCACGCTGAGAGTGCGGTAGCCTCCATTATCGTTAAGCCGTTTGTATTTTTCCAAGAAGAAAATAATTTTTTAAACTCTCAAGTGCAACTTTTTGCTCATTGGTAATACTCACAACATTTTCAGAAGCCAAAAATATGTAATTTGCTTCAAGAATCATCTCTGTACGTTCCATAGTTCCGGAGATGACACCTCCCCACTCTTTTGTCAATAACTTATCAGCAAATAATTATTTCTGACTCTAAATATCACCACTGGGCACAGAAAGGATCAAAGAAACCCATATATTTTTTGCAGATTATTCATAATTTTTTTCAGTGACTTACAGCCATTCAAACTTGAGTATTCTGAAATGATCATATGATTATTATGCTCTTTCACCTTTCATTCGCCCGGAAATATTCCCTAATCATCTGAACATTTTGAAACTTTGTATCAGTATTGGCCAAATATTCACCTGCAACATGCATGTTGTCTCAGATATTTAGAATTGTTTTCTGTTGAGCTTTTCACGAAAATCTGTATAAAAATCGCGGTGTCTAAACTTTTTGGACGGCTAGTAAGCTAAGATGACTCCCTGAGTAAGCATTGTGGTTGAAGTAGATTATAATATTCTTTACGTACGCTAATATTCTTATGTTTAGCCGCTCTATCGTGACACTGGTTGCATTTTATATATGCAGGATCACTATATTTTGGGTAGCAGTCTAGTAAAACATCCCAACATTTGCGTCTTTCTTGATAAGGTATTCCATTTCGCGCCGCACGATTTATTCCATCCTAGTGAGAAAGAAGGAAACGATTACATAAATTATTTAATTTCTTTAATTAAACAAATCTTCAAATCTTAAAAGTTATTTTTTGCCAACTAACACTAATACCAAGGCGTAATCTATCCTCGATGCCCTTTATTTGTCGAATGGAGATGGCACGTAATTCTTCCCGAGTCTGACTCAAGTTATCTGCGACGACTGTCTGTGAAGATAAAAGACAGTGATAAAATTGGCTAAAAATATTATATTTTAAATTTTACAGTTCAATTTTTAATACATTTCGTGCATATAGTATATGCATTAGGGTGGTTCACAAAAGCTTGTTTTTATTTTTCGGCGGCCGTATCGCGACAGTTTGTTTCTCTAGGTGAGATAATACACTTCTAATTTTTTCAGATTAAAAAAAAAAAAATTTACAGGTTGCGAGCATCAAATTTACGCAAAAATTGAGATTTTTGTGGTTTTCGAGTTTTTTTAAATATAAATATTTCTTTTAGAGAAATATCCTATGGATAAAAATTATATCTAGTACAAAGGACAAAACTTTTCCTTTGTGTCGGAATGAAAAAAAAAAATACTTGGCGGCGGTAAAAGGCATAAAAAGTATGATTTCTTAGAAAGAGATAAATAGAAGGGCATAAATGTGCCCTTAGACATTTTTTGTAAGGATTGCCAAAATTCTGAGATCATCCCCACACAGTAGGGAAAAAATATATAATATATATGAGACAAACAATTGAAATCCGGGACACCAGACAAATAAAAAAATTATTTAACCGGGGTTTATGGGTTGCCCGTCAATGAAATTTTATAAAATAGTAAAATACATCAATAGGAGGAAGAGAGAATGACAAATTACTCATTTCATACGAAATCATAGTTTTAATATATTCTTATATTCACAACAAATACAAGTACATCATTTATATATATATATATATATATATATATTTTTATATTCGCAAGAAACATACAGATGAACTGTGCAATGTTAGTCACTGCTGGTTTAAACGAAACATGCACTTGTCAAATGTTTAATTTATGCTGTAAGGATAAAAGTCATTTATTGATCTTACAATTTCAAATATTATATAGTACAGTCTACGATAATGAAAGATCTTGGCGTAAAATGATTTACGCATTTGTGATGTTGTGACGCATAAATGTATTATCGATGTTCTGCATTGTATAAGAAAATAAAAGATTTATCCTTACAAAAAAATGTTTACATTGTGCACCTGTATATTTGTTGGGAATATAAGAAAATATAGATAAATTATGTGCTGTATATTTGCTGTGAATATAATAAAATATTAAAAATATGATTTCATATAAAATGAGTAATCTCTCTAAATTTGAATTAGGAAAATATAACTGATTGTCAGTTAAATTCTACTAATTGCTGTAGCTATAATTAAGTCACTGACGATTAGTAGAATTGTTTTGATTGGATTAGTAAAACAAAAATTACTAATTGTTCAGTTATAGCTGTATTGAAGAAATCAGTTAATTTTAAGAGGCTATGTTCCAAATATATTTGCGCACCATTTTTAAATGTAAAATTGTTTAAAGTTTAAAATTTGTTCACAAATGTAATAATTTCTTATTCATTTATTAAAATGAAATTTTTTTAAAATACACTTCATTATTATAAGTATTTTAGAGTATAAACAAAAGCTTAATTCAAAAATTGTTCCTCTATCAATTTTTTCTAAGTCTATAATTGATTCATTGCAGTTACGGTATAACTGATTAACTTCAGTTACTGTATTTTTACTGTTATAATTATTAAACTTCTGAAAACAACTGATTCATCAATTAAAATTAAGCGTACTGAATGAATTAGTAAAATTTCTATGAATTCAAATTTCGAGATATCTGTTATTCTCTCTTCCTCCTATTGATGTATGTTACTATTTTATAATATATCATTGATGGAAAACCCATTAAAAGCTTTAGTTTTTCATCTCATATCTATTATATATTTTTCCCCTATTGTGTGGAGAAGATCTCAGAATTTTGGCAATCCTTACAAAAAATGTTTAAGGGTAAAATTATGCCCCTATATTTATCTCGTTATAAAAAATCGTACTTTTTGTGCCTTTTACTGGCGCCAAGTAATTTTTTTCAATCGGACACGGAAAAATAAAAACAATTTTGTTGTGAACCACCCTAATATACATATTAGGGTGATTCAAAAAACATTTTTTTTTTAATGAATGCAACTTGATATTTTTTCTGAATAATGAAAAAAGATTACTGTACAGTACAAATTTGAGACGAATTGGAGTCTATTTAGAGCTCCACAAACGGCTTTGAAACTTCCATAGAGAATATCTCTCAAATTAATAGAGATAAGTGATTCAAAATATAGGTTTCTTAGTTCGTCTTGATTTCCTCTGTAATTTTAGATGATTTACAAGCCACAATAATCTTAGCATATGCTCAACAATATGGGAAATATACGAAAAAATGGTTTTTATCCAAATTTACCAATGCATTAGTCGTATTTTTCTTGTAAACCTGCACAATTTTCATCTGTTGTGATTTTTTCAAAAATCAATACTTTGAAAGTTATTATTTTTGTTTAAAGAGTGGTAATATACATCCGTGAGAAAAGGGACCTCAGGGTTAGCGGGCGATTTTTTCAGTAGAAGCGATTAAACAATCTCCGGAATCCACCCCCTCCACTTAAGACTCCATCTTCTCACTCCGCGTTCAAGGAGTCGGACGAACTCTCGACTCACAAAGACACAAAACGGAATGATGTGTGGAAAGTGGTGGGAGTGGATTTCTGGGGCTGGACGAAATATGCGATTCACGCCTCACTTCGCAGCTTAATAACAATTCAAATTTTGCAGATCAAAACTTAATTCTCTTTTCATATGAAAGAACGATTTATAAACTATAAATATCATCAAAAACCTGAAAATCGACTTTTTAACCCTAATGTCCCTTTTCTCGCGGCACGTCACATATGTTATCTGTTTGATTAAAAATTAATAAAATTTGAAAATTGGAATATATGAAAATTGTGCAGATTTAAAAGATGAATACAACTGAAAATTTTGATGAGAAAAATGTTCTTTTTTCTTTTTTCCAAGCCTTATTATTCCGCAATCCAGGAAGATCAGTTTGGGGTTTCGTACCGAGATAAATTCCACATAAATTGGGAAATCTGAATAGATTACGGTAATGGAAAATCCGTACTGAAACTAGTTCAAAATAAACTGGAAAATTGGAATGTATTACAGCTGAGTGATGTCCAAATTGAACTGAATATGTGGGCGTCCGCATGAAAAGGGCCCTTATAGCCGGTATGGAGTTACGTATAGTGGTATACAGCCGGATAAATTCCCGGTATTTTAAGCCCAAAACGAATCCTCTAAGTTGAAAAATGAGTCACCGGGGTATTTCTGAAATTGGAACTTGGAAAAATCGTTTTACGAGAAAAACGCATCCAAACTTGGCGAGTACCATAAGCACACATGTTACATTTTTGCTTCGAACATGAAATATACCTACTTCCGCATACTTCCTGGATATGAGCACAGTCCCAATAAATTCACTATAGGTCCCAGTATCATGCCCTACGCAAACCCCCCCAAAAAAACGAATTTTGAACTCAACTTAGAAAAACGCGAATATCTCCTGAGCTTGAACCGGCCATAAGGGCCCTTTTCATACGGACGCCCACATATATTTTCTATTTGGAAAATTTATTTTCAATTCGACAACCGAACTGGAACGTACAGAACCGAATGGATCCTGATAAAATAGCTATCTAAAATATATAGTTGCTTATTTTCGGTAACGATATTTTATGTTGGAAAGTGATATTTTATTCCTACTTATAACTTTGATATTTTCCTATATGTATGTATGTATGTATGTATGTATGTATGTATGGATGTATGTCAAAAACGGGTAAATCGCTGCACCGGGCAAAAGCTTGTTTGCGCAACCCTCTAATTTTTAGTATTGTTTGTCATGTGTTAAGATTATTGTGGTTCACTTATCATCCCAAATTATAGAGAATACCAAGACGAGTTCTGAGACCAACACAAGAACTTCAATAAGGTAAAGAACCCAGTAGCCGGACACATATTAAAACTTAAGAAATATAAGTACTCTTTCCTGAAGAAATTTTAATAATTTGATCAAACTTGTGATTGTAATACAAACGCTGAACACTTTTGACTTGATTAAAAAAAAATATTTGAAAAACATTTACATATCTAAAAAAAAAACATTTTTGATTGATGAAAATTAAAAGCCCAATATCGGGACGGGCTTTCGAAGGTGGTGGGTATAGCGGAACACGGATAGACCAGAATCGGGACAATAACGAATACTTACATTTTCAATACTAATAAAAATATGAATTCGAATTTTCGAGCACATAAATTAAGTAAATTAAATTGAAAGGTAATAATAAAAAATAAATTAGTTATTTTCTGTTAGATTAGAACTGTGTTTTCGTTTTATTGCTTAAGTAATATAACGAAAATACTGTTCCGACCTAATTGTGCTACGGAATAACTTTTTTTTTACTTTAAGAGAAACAAAGACTATACATTCTTATATCATTAATGTTTTTATTTATAGATTTTTAAATATTGCAGCACGTGAACCTATAACAAGTACTACAAACAAAATAATTAATATTTAAATGCAATTAATAAAATTAAATACTATTTGATAATAGAATCTTTTAAGAAAAAAAGTATGTTATAGTCAAAGAAATACTTCAAATAGAATAAATTAATGTTTGTATAAATCTCAGCTATAAGAAATTAATAATTTCAGTTTTATTTTCAAGTAGATAAAGTTTGATACACTTAACCAACAAGCAACAAAAATTTAGAGGTTAACTTGACCGTACCGCTAAAGGCTTACATGTTTACGCGAGTTAGAATAAAGCGCTGTTTTCGGACATAGCGCCAGGTTGTCCCACTACTGCGTACTATTCACAAAATCGAGTGGTAATTCAGGACACGTAATTATTAACTTAATAAACATTATTTTTACCAGAATACCTTCTAATTCTATTGAAAAATATTCCAACTATCGTTATAAATACTATTTAAGACATTTTAGTGTCGAACTTTTTTTATTCAACGTTAGCTAAGTCAGTACTCATGTTAAGAATTCACGCCAGATCTCGAGAAAAATGGTCATAGGCTTGCTGTTCTTGAAAGATGATTCAGGATATTTTTTTTTAAATTAGTAAAGTTCTGGATTTTTAAATACTTAATACTATTAAGTAGTCAAGAATTTAAAGAATAATTGATAATTTTTATTTTTACTCTTAATGAAAATTTATGACAAATAATCATTAGTGACCTTGCATCTCCGAGTATTGGTCTTATTTTCAACTGTGTCCGGCTAGTGGGTTCTTTACCTTATAAGGCCGACCTGATTTAGTTCTTCCTAGAACTGCTGGCCCACACCGTTTCTCAACTGGCCTTATATTGGAGTTCTTATGTATATTTGAATTGGCTATCTCTATTAATTTAATAGATATTCTCGATTAAAGCTTTCACGCCGTTGGAGGAGCTCGAAATATATATTTTAATATATAAATACGATTTTTCTTAAATGTATGCAGTAATCTCTTTTCATAATGAAAAAGAATATCAAGAGTCAGCGTAATTTTTTGAAAGAAGATGTTTTTTAACCACCTTTATACATATTTTTCATTATAAACAAATTCCAGGAGAGGAACACCACGTTGAACTAAGGAAAATCAAAATTCACGTCGTCGACTACTTCTTTATGTTTGTTCTTTATTTCTCCCTGTTTTTGAAAAACTTAAATCTGAACTAAATTAACTTTTTTATTGCTTTGGTAATAGCGTGAAAAAAATTTTCCAAAGAAAAGAGCAGTTAAATATATATTAATGTGTATAATAAGCTGAATACATTGAAAAAGAGTCAGTCAGGTGAAATTTTTTGTTTTGTGAATTTATTGAGTTGATACTCATTACTAAATATTTAAATTAATTATTCAGGAGGATAATTGATAATATCTAAAAATTGGTGAGTGACTTACTTCGAAGGCACAGAAAAATAATAAATAGAAGATAACACACTTCATATTTGAATAATTCGTTTAATTTCTAAATCGTAGGAAAGATAAAACAGAAGTATTTGATTTTAATCTGTAAAGTTGCCTTTTTATACTAGTGCATACCACGTATAATTTTTACTGTTTACTTAGTTGACGTAAGAGCAATTTATAAGAGATGATAACACAATTTACATGTTTATGACGCCAGAAAACTCGCAAAAATTCCATGTGTGGCTAAATTCATATTAATGCTGTGTTTCTCATATTTCACATTCAACAAAATTGGTAACAATAATCAGAATGTGTTAATTTCCTTCTGTGTGAAAATGAGTTTTTAGATTTCTGAGAAAAGTTCTCTTTTGTTACTATAATATGGAATGAAAAAATCTTCCGTCCTAGCCCTCATTCGTATTAATTAATGAAACACACAGGCCCAGGTTTTCTCCAGAAAAAAGTATAATTTACGTAAATTTTGTTGACATCTACTAGAAATTATAATTATAACTCGTGGATCTCTTAAAAAGAAATTCATAATTCTGAAAATGACTTAACTTTTCGAATTTTGGTCTAATCGAAATATTTCATCAGGATTATTTCTAAACTTATTTGATATTTACTAAAAATTTCGATTGAAACTTCTTAATCTGTTAGCAAAATGGTTTTTATTATTGTTTCCGTCAGTACACTAAACATAATCCTAGATGCTTAGAGATTTACTTTAAAACTTCCGTTGCTCAAAGTCAGGTTTGAAATCGGCTTTTTTCTACGTAGATAGGAGTCATTAATAAAAGTTAGACTTATTTTTCAAAGCAAAATAATTTTGCCGGTTTTTCTAATTCAGAAATAATATCATTACACCACCCTTTCACAAACCGTAAACAGGAAAATCATTTTTTTATATTTATGCTAAATTTATTGTATAAAATACACCATTAATGATCTCCTAAATGTAAATGTTGATTGTATGATCGCGCGCTAAGCGCTCGATGATGTATTTACCTCGCGCTACGTGCTCGGTCTTTGTATTTCCCCTACATTTGCGCCCAGGCCTTTTAAAATTAAAAGTCAAATTATCGACAACTGTAATTTGGTGAGTGTGAATTCTCTGTTGTTAAAGCTCCTTTGGCTTTAGCGAACACTTCTCATCACACATCTCGTGCTTCGCACTCGATTTTGTCCAAAATCTGAACTTTTCTACATTATGTTCAACACTATTATATCAAATGTATATCATACTTATTTCTGTACTTCGGTCTGGGGCTGCTTATTTAGATATTGCAAAATAATGTACACATTTCATTCTTCATAATTACTTTAATATTTATTTCTTATTTTGCATTAAATCTTATTCTCAGCTACCCTGAAAAATGTATCATTTCAATAAATGTGTATTATCACAATTTATAATATGCATTAGTATTGAAACATACGTATTTTCATTGCCTTGTTTTTCTGATTATAAAAAAGTGTGTATCCTATACAAAAAATGCTGTTAACAAGAGTTTATAACAAATTTGTTGATCTTTTTTGGTTAAACAACTTTTGTCTTTTCATTTTTTTTTTGCCTCTTGTGTCGTTTTGCCAAAAATTTAATTTTTTTATAATATTATTCTTATTTTTTACGATTGACAAAAAGTACTCGCCCTTTCTAAAAATTATAAATAACAAATTTGTACATCCTCTCTGAGTGAACAAGTTTGCCTATTATTTTTTTCCTTCCTTGTGTCGTCTTCTAAAACATTAATTTTTTTATTTTTAATGTTATTTTTTACGATTAAAAGAAAAACTAAGCGTCCTATCGAAAAATTGTTAATAAAAAATGTTCAGCTGTTTTTTGGATGAGCAACTTCAGCCTATTCATTTTTTTCTCATAGTTTGTGTCGTTTGTCCAAAAATTTAATTTTTTTATTTTTAATGTTATTTTTTTATGAATAAAACAAAAACTACGCATCCTATCCAAAAGTGATTAATAACAAATTTGTAGATCTTTTTTTTTGGATTTTGAAAATGCTATAACTTTGGTAATTTTTTGTTATCGAAAAATGTCATCAGGATATATTGTTTGTCTTTTTCAGTTCTACTAATAACCGTACATAGAATTTTCAAATATAGAAAAAAAGTTGCCTCAAAAATTTTCAAAATGTGCTCACTTTTTGAATTATTATCCAAAATAGCTGGTTAACGAACTCGTTCTTTCTTTTTAGACGCTCAATCTGATCAATTCTTCAAAAGTTATCGTGCCCACACGATACTACAGACTACAGGCAGACAGACAGGTGGACAGACAGACACCTCCGTAAAAATTGTTTTTTCTGACAGGGGCCTCAAAACATCTTCATTTGATTGAATCCGCGAAAGTCATTTTTCACATAAAACCAATACCTTCTCATTGAGATGTGAATGTAAAAAGGTTGTTGACAAAATACGTCTTATTTTGTTTAAGGCTTAGAGCGCAGTCCCATGAAGGACATGGAGGTAGATTATTAGAATGGTGCAATAGTTTTGACAAGTGAGGTGATTGCACAAACTCTAGCAATCACCTCATTGGTCAAAACTATTCCCCTATTCTACTAATCTACATCCAATGGACTGCGCCCTTACTTCAGTCTTTCCCCGTGGAATTTCATGTAATTTTCTTTTGTTTAAGAACCAAAATCAAATACATTTTTACGATAAAAGTCTGCGTCTCAACTGAGCAATTCTCTGCAAGAACAACTTGATCTGACTTAAGTTGTTCTTGAGGAGAACGACTTTTCTGACTCTGAACTCTACAATGCATGTTCCCATGGTTGCCTTGGCTCAATATTGGTCATTTAAAGAATACGATATTTTTATCTCTGTACAAATTACTTAAATGAACTCGTCATTGATCAGAATTAATGAAGATAGATTTAAAGAAAATACAAATTATATTTGAAATTGTTACAAACAATTTATTGAAGCAAATACTCATGCGTATC
The DNA here is from genome assembly GCA_932074435.1 of Andricus kollari. NCBI lineage: Eukaryota > Metazoa > Arthropoda > Insecta > Hymenoptera > Cynipidae > Andricus > Andricus kollari. The sequence goes on along the minus strand of CAKNWW010348303.1, from coordinate 12,392 downwards.
AGTTTGTAACCTCACAGCAACAGGTTTTTCTTCTCTTTATCTCCCAGGTTGACCCAGGGATATCCCAGGGATAACCCGTAGGATATCCTACAAGGCGAAAATTGGATTATCGCGGTATATCCTATTGCTGTGAGGGTTGTAGACAAACATTATTTTTCACTAAAATCATTCTGCTTTATTATTATAATGGTATTTATAAACAATTAATGAAGTTTTAAGCAATTTTTTATCTATGAAGGCCTCTAAGGACAGATAAAAAACTGATTCACTGAAGTGTTTGATTAAATACATTATTTTTATTAATTCAATAAAATTATTCGTAGTAAGTAGTCAAACGGCCAATTGGGGGTAAATAACCAAACATCAGTTTATGGTGTTACGCGAAGTTTCGCCAGATTGGTTTTCTGGCCTCATCAGGCAATATGGTCCAAAAATTTTCAATGAGTCATATGCCAAATTGGCATGAGTCGAACGTTAGTTAAGGACGACACAACGAAGACTGACAGTCTTTTATTAATATTTAATATGAAAATTGATTCGTTACTGTAAATATATAAAACTGAATTGGAAAAAGCACATATTGTGTGTAAAGTAGATTATAATATTTTTTACGTACGCTGATATTCTTATTTTCAGCAGCTCTATCGTGACACTTGGTTGCCCTTGATATTCACAGGCTCAATAGATTTTGGGTAATGGTCTAGTAAATCATCCCAAGATTTGGGTATTTCTTCATAGTGTATTCCTTTTCGCATCTGGACCGGATGTGCCATATCTCGGATAAAAAGAAGCGGTTCGCGATTATCTAGATTGGAAATTAAAATGAAAAAGATGTATTGAACGATAGCGTAAGCAGATTTAAGAAAAAAATCGCTGCTTGTTTTATATTGTATCGAAAATGGCTAAAAATGTCCATTTTTCACTTTTAGGTTAGGATATCTCAAAATTCAGACGTATAAGAAAAATGTGGGCAACGAATTCATTTTTAGCACATCAAAACCCTTCAGAGTGATCAAGTCCATTCTTTAGGTAAAAATTTTGTTGGGCTTTGTAATTTTTCTCTTAATATGCCTGCAAAGCTTTCTTAAGTGTGAGCTGCTCGCAACTTTACTTCAGGGACACCTGCTGGTCATTGGGTAAGGCCATCTCGTCGTTAACAATTGGGTCATCGTTTTCTCTAAGATTATTGTTGTTTTCTTTTTTTTTTTTTAGATCAATTACGGTTCCCTCTAAGTAAGTAATTATTGTACTGTTAAACAAATTTGAATCATCGTTGTCCAGGCAAGTATTTTCGTTTGTTAGGGTTCTGTCTTGATTTGCGAATCCCGTAATAATACTCAAATCAGCGTTGAAAGGGACCCACCAGCTATCAAGAAAACTACGTTTTTGAGAATTTTCACCAAAAGGCTTATTGCACTAATTTACAAAATTAAACAAAATTTCTGTACATTTAATGCCACTATTTTTTCCTATCTATTTTGGCTCGCTAAATTCGAAAATCATATTAAATTTTTTTTTTATGAATAGGTTTTCGAGATATGATTTTTAGAAATTTTTTCTGTTTTTATCGGCGGTGGCTTCACATGTTAGGCCATATATCAAGTTATAAACATCATATTGGGTCGCACGAGGTCTCAAATTAAAGGTAATAAGATTTCCAACTCTTGATATTATTTGCTCTTGATATTGTTTTCCAATCTGTTTAATAGTTTAGGTGTTATGTCCCAAAATATATGAGGAAATTCCATTTTTTGCGCCAAAATAAAATTCGAAAATTCACTCTATCGCGATTCAAAAATATAAAAATTCAAATTATGTCCAGTTTCTTATTTTTTATATATAGATCGCACTTTTATGAAAAAAAAGGTATTGACGAAGAAAATATATGCATAAATAGCGGAGATATTGAAGCACTTGATTGAAGGTACCAAAATTCTAATTTTACTCTGTTCTTCTATTTTTTTCATTTTTTGAATAGAAAACATTTATTTAATTTATTTTATTCGTTTTTAATTATGAATTTCAATATTTCATGACTAGATTAGAAATAAAGCTGGTCCCTGATTTGTCGTCTGTTCCTCGCAGGTTCCGTTTCTCTGATGAGGAACCAAATATAATCTCCCAACATTCTTTTATCCCATTATCTTTGGTAGCCCTGCTCAATGGCTTTCATTTCTCGGTGAAACCTTTGACCGTGCTCATTACTTACGTCAACGAGATTTGCCGGGAAAAAATCCAAGTGGGAATGCAAAAAATTAATTTTGAGCGACATATTTACACCTGTTGGAATTAAAATTAAATGTACACTCTTAAAATAAACCAGTGAAATCTCACTGATTTCCAGTAAAATCTCACTGGTTGAAATAGCCATAAGTGTGTCACTGACAATCAGTGAGAATTCACAGGTGCATTCAGTGAAGTTCCGGCACTGGTTTAATCAGTGAGGTTCACTGGCTTCTCAGTACCAGTAGTCATCTGGTCGTACGCGTTGTCATCCGTCAGCTGGTTAGGTATGACACTTATCATTCACCACTTTTGTTCTAGCCTTTGCAAAATTAACTTTTAAAAACCGCACTTTACTCTCACAACAATAAATGAAGGCCGAGCTGCAATATAATGGGATATAATATGTTGTGACTAATTGTGGGAAGACCCGTCGTTATGTCAACGTGTCGCGTCGCTAAAAGTCAAACCAAAGTGGGCAGGTGTGGCCAGGGGCCCCTCACTATCAAACGAAAGATATTATATCCGCTCCTCATGGCAGCCAGGCGCCAAATATTTATAAAACAAACACAAGTACACAATAAGTTTCGTTTCCACTCGAGAAATGCCAAGATCTGACCAGCGACGCGCGCGTACCAGACGACTGGAGGTTCATGTCTTGCCCCCGTGGAGCGCTATATCACTGGTTCAATCTATCATTTGACGTCACTGGTACAATCAGTAGCGCTATTTCAGTGGAATCACTCACTGGTTCATCCAGTCAAAGTGGAAAAATCACTGGTTCACCAGCGATAATTCAAAATAATGATTCAACCAGTGACAATTTCACTGGTTCAGTTTAAGAGAGTACACATTTTTTCATTTTGTCAAGCAGTGTAATGAAGAAGTGCATGTATTAAATAAAATATATTCCATACCGATTTTTGCATAATTCTTAAGTAAATCTTTAACAATTTGCTTGTAATTCGGGCTTTTATTGTTTCCAAGAAAATTGGAAACAATCAATTGGAATGATTTCCAGGCTGCCACCTCATTAGGTGTCAATAATGAGGGAAAATTTTCATCTTCGAGCACCTTTCTTATCTGTGGACCATCAAAGATTCTTTCTTTGATTTTTGCAATAGAAAGTCTTGGGAAACTCGATCTTAAATGCTCGAGCGCTCGACTTTCTTTGTCTAACGCTTTGACGAAGTTTTTGAAGAGTCCAAGTTTTATGTGTAATGGTGGAAGCATGATATTTTGTTTCTTCACCCACACTAGTATCGATACTTTTTTGGAATCGGAATCGAGAATTGAAAGTATCTACTATTTTTTACTCGATGCTCAAAGAATAGTATCGGTATCGCCTATCCCTTTGTACACTCGGTGCAGCGCGTGCACTGACGAGAGGCGAACAATCTTTGAATTTTGGTACCTTCATTCAATTACTTATATCTCCGATATTTATGCATATATTTTCTTCATCAATACCTTTTTTTTCGTAAAATTTCGATCTATATATAAAAAATAAGAAACTGGACATAATTTGAATTTTTCTATTTTTGCATGGCGATAGAGTGAATTTTCGATTTTTATTTTGGCGCAAAAAATGCAATTTTATTATGTATATTGGGACATAACACCTAAACTACTGAACATATTGGAAAACAATATAAAGAGCGATTGTTGGAAATTTTATTACCTTTAATTTGAGACATTGTGTGACCCAGATTTAACGTGTATAACTCGATATATGGTCTAAAATGTAAAGCCACCGCCGAAAAAAATTTCAAAAAATCATATCTCGAAAACCCATCCATCAAAAAATTTGTTAATAAGATTTTCGAGTTTACCGAGCGAAAATACATAGGAAAAAAATAGTTGCATTGAATGTACATTTTCGCTGTAAACTAGTGTTATCAGAAGTTAAAGTTGTTTCTAAGGAGAAATTTGTGACGGAAAGGTGGTATCTATTTTGTCTTCCGTTATTAATATTCGTTATTAGAACCTTTCTTTTTGGTTTGATAATACCCGTTTGGTTTAGTTTACTATTTTCGCGAGTTCAGTATTTTTTTATCGTTTTGCTTCGTGTAATAGGGGTCTCTTTACTTTGGGAGTTCCCTAAATCACTGGGTTTATAATTTATATTTCAAAGAATGTTTCAACAGTACAGGTAGTACCAGAGTGTTTTGGGACAAAAAGCAAGAGCTATATTAGAGTTATATTAAAAAGGTGCGATGTGAGTGAAACATTGATTTTCATGGTGGTGGCTGAAGATTTGTATGAAAAACTTCTAGAAACGCATATTCAGACTGGACTTTGAGGGAAACGTCAAGATGCTTTCCTACGCAAAAAATTAATGTAAAGTGCCAAAACCTGCATTCTAGATGCTATTAACCCTATTATTTGTAATGGTTTCAACATGCGTGGACCGGTACACTTATTGACTTCCAATCTACTCGCGACGGGAAATACAGTTGGTTATTGAACTATCAGCAACATGCAAAAAAATCCTCTATCTTCGTATTTTAAAGTCAAAACATGCTGCAAGAATGGTGGAAGAGCTGTATAAAACTTTTTCCATGGTGGAGCTCCACGTATTCTCCAGAGTGATAATGGACGAGAATTCGTTGCTGCAGTAATCCACGAATTGGTTTCCATTTGGCCACACTACCGTATTGTCCATGGACGTTTGCGACATCCGCAAAGTCAAGAGAGTGTTGAAAGGTCAAACGCAAACGTGGAAAACATGCTGCTAGCCTGGATATCGACAGAAAGTCAAGTAATTGGAGTCGAGCATACTATAAAATACAGGTAAGCTAAAGTATATCACTTATGTAATATTTTTTTCGTGTATAAAGTGTAAAAATTCTTCCAACTTCACATGTTTTTTTTTTAATTGCAGTGGCAAAAAATACTTCACGGCATATAATAATCAGTCTTACGAGCTATCAAATGCGGCTCAAGGGTCACTTCCCTATCGGAAAAAATCTTGACCAGCATAGTCACATAAGAAGACTTAGAGGAAGTTCTCCGTGAGCAACCGTTGAGAATGATAATTCCAACGTAAGAAATTTATCATATTTTCAAAACCAGATAAAACTTCCGTAATTGAAAAAAAATAGTTTTCACAAATTATTTTTAAAAAATTTGGATAAACTTTCGAAAAAGCTCATACATCCGATTTTCTTGAAACTCACTATGCTTATGTATTTTGACGCGCTGATAACGAATATGATAGTGGAAATTGCCGGAAATTCATTTTCGTGGTGATAACCATGAAAAACCCACGAAAATCATGGTTTCTTGCTTTTATCACGAGCGATATTTTCCGAGAAAATTAGTGATAAATTTGATGAAGTGTAACAGATTTCAGTGCAGTATAGGGAATCTTGCTAGTTGACGTCACACACTAAAAAAACATTGGAAAAGTTTAGGAGTGTGACCTTAATTTTTTTGTGATTAGTCACAGAGATGCCTCCGCCCGAGACTTTGAAACGGTGTAGGGGTATGGCCAACATGATTTCTGTGACCAGTGAAAATAGTGCCTTCCCAGCCCACAAGACGTTTTAAGGAGGTAGAAATTTGAACAAACATTATTTCTGTGACCAGTCACAGGGATACCTTCCCGCCCCCACAACACGTTGGAAAGGGGTAGAAGTTTGACCATAATTATATATGTGACTAGTCACAGAAGGAACTAATACTTACTAGATTCAAGCCTTCACTGTTAGAAATAAGTTCATGAAATTTCATGAAAATGTTAGTGAAGCTTTTTACATTGCGATTAGTGAAAAACTAATTAAAATTGTATGCAACACTGAAATTTAAATAGCCTTATTGAAATTTCAATGTAAGTTTTAAAACTATTTTAAGAGATAGTACATTGAATTTTTTGTAAATGTTCATGAATATCCTATGGATATTCAACGTAAATAGTGAAACTTTTTTAAGAACAGTTCTCTGAAATTACTTCTTTCGAAATGACAAAGCAAACCCAATTTTGTGCATGTAATTGCAAAAAATGTATTAATCGATAGAAAAAGATATCACATACAAAGCTTCTAAATTTAATTTCATGAATTATTTTTAAATTTTGTTCATATTTTCATTAAGGTTTA